>PVIR01012541.1:0-44385 GCA_004026965.1 Petromus typicus
GATGCACTGCTATTCTTATTTTACAGTGGAAGAAACTAAAGTACACAGAAGTTCAGCAAACTTCCCGAGACCACACACTTTCTCCATGCCTAAACCATGAGTTGAGCCCATTCGAATTCTGCTTTGAGACTCCAGGATATTAACTCTTATGCAATATTACTTTGCTGAGTGAAAGAAATGAGTTCTTTTTTACTTGGCTTGTAAAAGAGAGATGATGATGGTGACCATACTGTACCACCAAATTATAACTGTAATAAGGGTTCTTTCTAATCAAGAGATCTTCTCCCCACAGAAGAGGAGACAGGCTCTCACCGATGTTTGACATCTTTAACCTGCAGCTACAGCTGTGCGGTTGGTCTTCCAATCAGTGTCCCACAAGGCACTTGAGTTGATTTCCAGCAGTTTGAAAGCCTGATTCTGGATTATTAAAAGCATTATACCTACTCTCCAGAATAGTTTGGCTTCACAATATTATGGATTTAAAAATAAAAATGCAATTTCAATTTTTAAAAGTGATATTATTTAAAATAAAGCCTTTGATCACATGTGTCAGAAAAGTAATGGAAGACAAAAGGAAATGCATTAATCACAGTCTCTAAAGGACTTCTCAACACTGACGTCCTGGGAGGGACAAGGTGGCTTGTGGCCTCAGTAACAACTCAAGAAAATAAGTGCTGTTGGGTTTATCTGGTTCTCATTTCTTTTTCTTTATATTTATTCATTTTCCTTTGTATATTTTCCTCTCTTTATATTTATTCATTTCCTTTGTATACATACATACATATTCATTTTCTTTTGTGTTAATCCACATTCTCTAAATGGCAGAAAACATGGATTACCATAGCCTACACGTTTTATTTTTTTACATTAACCACAACAGGGAGACAATTTTGTCATTTTCTTGACATCACCTTTGGACTCCAATCCAATATATCTTATTAGTCTAACTCAGGTTAATTTCCTACCCCTAAAAGAAATCCAGTGTACATTGGAAGGGAGGGGAAGGATCTTGTGAAAACATGTCAGTCTCAGAGACATACATAGATGGCATAGGAAGAGAGAAATTCCCAGGAGAAGGGTCAGAGTGATGAATAGACAAGACTTAAATGGTTTGCTACAAAAGAAAACTAAACTAAATTTATTAGCTTATAGTTAGTATTAAATTATACAGTTAACTATTGGACAGAGGTCTTGAAAACATATCACATTTATACAGTTAAGGGAATACTTTGGGAAAATTATATGCAAATAAAATTTGGTTAATTTAATGACTAGGTAATTGTATGGAAAAAATCTTATAAATCTTTCTATGAAAGACACATAATTGTGAAGCAAATAGCACCCTTAATTTGGATTTTTAGATGAGCCTAAAGTAAGAGAGACTGATAATGAGAACTAGCGGAAATAAGAAGCATCTGTCTTAGAAGAAAAGCAGTGACCTTCTGTTGAATGACTTCTGAAAGAGTACAGGACTGTGATTCAGAGAGCTTTCCATTGAGAGCGAAAATGCACATGTAGAATTCCGCGACTGACTTGTCAAAGGGTTTTTGATATTGTAACTGCCACTTGGTGGTCCCTCTTAATGAAAGAAGCGAGATAGCATTAGTGTGCATAGTACTGTGAGTAATACAATTCAGAGACATGGGCCCCAGCCAGTTCCTAGAAGAATTTGAAGTTGGCAGCAGGGACATTTTCCTGGTGTAGCTACAGCTTCCTTACAATGCTGTCATTGTGCTGAGTCAAAGACAGTTCCGGACAAGAGTGCACTGAGGAGCTGTCAGGGGAAATGGCTGGCGAATGATAGAGGTCACGTTTTCAGCATTGAACTAGAACCAAGCTGAGAAGAACAGATTTCTTTCTCGTTGTTTCTTATCAAGTGAGAAAAGGAAATTTACATTTGGGACTTTATATACTTGAAAACACACGGGAGACAGATTAAAATCTCTTTCCTCGACTCACTTCAGCAAGTGTGAGAAAGAGTATGCAATGGACAGGCACATGCGGCTCCAAACTCATTTGTTTAGAAAAATGTGTAACAAAGTTTTAGTTTTCATAATTTTCAAAATGATGCTTTATATTTATATTTATATTTATTACTAGAAATTTTCTTTCATCTTACTGGACTCTCACAAACATGACAATGAAAATACAAGGTCAATTGATGTGGCTTTGTTTTTGTTTTGTTTTTTTTTTTTGCACCTGGAAAAAAAGTGCCTTTGCAAAGAAGCTGAAAAGAGTATTTAATCCTTAATAATATAATCTCTAGTTTATGGTGTTACCATCCTGCTTCAGTAGTGTGAAAAGATATGGTGCATGTGGAGAAAGGAAAGAGAAGAGGATGAGAGAGGGCAGGAAAAGTTCAAGAGTACAAAATTGCAGAGAAATGAAGCGCACTTATGCAGGTTACTCATAGTCATTGATTCAAGAAAAAGAAGATAATAGAGTTACAATTTACAATCTGAAAAAATGTCCAGGGTACTCCCTGGTCATTGAGAATTGAGACGTTATCTGTTGTCCCAGGGAATAAATCACATGTATTGGTCAGGAACATAGGCTGTGAAATCTAAATTTTAAAATCTTTCTTGTGACTAGTTATGTGATCTTTGACAATTTAATCTCTTAAATCTCAAGTATTCCATTTTCACTTTGGGAATAACAAGAACATATTTCAGACAATTGTTCTGATGAAATGAACAAATCTGTGTAATATTATCACAATGCCTGCTATAGACAAATGCTTAATAAAATTTTGTATCATTTACTATTCAACCTTAAAAACAAATTGTCAATACCGCTTTCTCATGTCTGAGCAGGAGAATTTACTCCATTATGCATTACTTCACATCCTAGTTGTATTCCTTTCTTTAGAAGATTCTTTGGAGTAATCTTACCATTGCCTGGTTTTATATAAATTTGACCAAGGGACAATCATATGCTGCCCAAGAAGAAAGGTAACAAATTTTTATTCATAAAGAAGCATAAGACTATCTGATCAATTGGTGGCAGTTTATCATTTTTGTCTACTAATATAAGCATTTTTATATTACACAGTTGTCTTTTAAAGACTTTTGGGGGAGCCAGGCACCTCTTTGAGTACACAGTAAGAGCCACAAGTTCTCTTTCCATGTGATACAAGGTTTTTTTGTTTTTTTTTTTTTTACATATGACATTTTACATCTGGTCTTTGGGATACCCTGCTCCTCATGTATAGGTTCCTGGTTATAGACTAGTTGATTCCAGGTTCCTGATGGTACCATCTTGAAAAGAATGATCTTGGTTGATTATATGTTTGTTTCCCTTCTTGTTCAAGTCCTTGACTTGGGTTTCCTTGCTCCTTCCCCATATTCGCTAGGATACAGAGTAGTAGTAGTAGCTGTAGAAGCATTGACTCATATGTAATCTTTTTTTTTTTTTTTTAAGGTTTTTTTGAGACAGGGTCTCGCTTTGTGGTTCAGGCTGGCCCTGAACTCAGCCTCAAACTCACATCACAGCAATCCTCCTGCCTCTGCCTCCCAACTGCTGGGATTACAGGCGTGAGCCACCACGCCCGGCACTGTGGTATGTGGTACTGATTGCTGCTGGAGTGAGTCTCCATGCCCAGTATTGTTATGTGGTTACCGTGATCAAACCCAGGGCCTTACACTTACAAGACAGGCGCCGGAACCACTGAGCTGTATCCCCGGCCCCATGTAATCTTTTGTAACTGGTTTGAGTCTAATGGTCCTTCCCTGTATATTCTTCAAACAAATCTGAATAAATATGCCAATTCCAACAAATTCCCCCCAAAATCTCAACATATTACATTCAAAGTTTTTTGAATTTCAGGAAAAATTACACCAAAATGGAGGAATAGTGTGATTTTTAGTGTGATATTTCTAATCTGAGGGAGAATTATCTTTCAAACTTCTAGAGGCTTGAGACCAAAAATGAAGGTATCAGCCAGGTTGGTTTTAGCATGAAGCATCTCTCCTTAGCTTGCAGGTGACGATCTTCTCACATCTCCTAGGTCTTTCCATGTGACCAAATTTTCTCTTCTTTTATAAGGACACTGGTCATATTAGACTAGGATTTACTGTGAAAACCTCATTTTAACTTAATTAGATCTGTAAAGGTTGTGTGTTCAAAGGTAATCTCATTCTGAGGTGGCTAGTCTTAAATTAAGCTTTTACTGATTCATGAAATTCATCGTGTAGGGGTAGAAGAGCCCAGCAGGTCTCCAACCTCATCAATGAACATCTTTAAACAAGTAAGCGGAAGTTCTTGGCTTTTTTAACTGAAGCAGCATTTTTGTAAAATAGTGTAATGCAAAGTGTGGTCATCTTTTTCTTTTCAACCATTAGAAATCTGAAAGTATAAGGTGGGCAGTGAACTGGCTCTTGGCCGGACTCCTACACCAGCTCTCTCTGCAGGAGACTGAAGTGTTTGGGGACAAAAGGTTTCCGTTAGCCTGAGAATGGATTTCCAAGCAGGCTGGCAATCCTGCCAGAAAGGGTTTGCTACTAGGCAGTTCTCATTGCTGCATTTACTCACCATGGTGGAACATTTCATATCCTGTCTGCTTATCTTTGATTTCACATTTTTTAAAATAGTAACTTTCTAGCCAAACATCAATGCTGTTCACCCTCTTTTAGATGTTGAAAATCAAAAGTTGCACAGTGGTTATGTTTTTATTTTATTTAAAGATTATTCTATTTTTGGCAATCTCTGACAGCTCTTTTCAGCATGGGTGCTATCATAGACCTATTGAAAGTGGCTTTTACCGAACAAAACAAGCCAGAGAATTACTTCGCCTAACTAAGTTGGAAGATAGGGTTTTCTATTTTTGTTTTTGCTCCTAGGAAACCTCTGTAAATCCAATTTATCTCCATTTAGGTTTACATTGAGAATGGAACTTTGTGTCTTACTCACATTTTATAAATTTTGAATGAGATATTTCACATAAAATCAAGAAGTACTTTCGTATCTTTTATTTAGAGCCAGGGCATCTTGTGGGCCAAATAGGTGACACTGTAGAAATAGTGCCAGGGCATGAGAGCTTATCCAAAATGGGAGACAAATCTGAAGTGCGCTGAGCTAAGAGGCAAGACAAGTTTCAAAAGCCTCTTACCATATTTATTTTTATATGTATACTTCATCCCGTGTCCATTCCCAGGTGGCCTGCCATCAGTTACCCAATGATAATGAAAATCTCTATGTCTTATACTACATAGAGCCTCAGTAAAAGTAAGTGGAGCCCAGCAAGGCGGCCTCTCCAGCCTTTTTTCTTATTATCTGCCCCCTTATATCCTTGAGTTTTTTTCCTCTGCCTTTCTTTTTAGTATCTGTATATATTTCTTCCTTTTTTTTTTTTGAGATAGAATCTCACTTTGTAGTTCAGGCTGGTACCGAATTTAGCCTTGAACTCTCAGCAGTCCTCCCACCTCTGCCTCCTGAGTGCTGGCACAGACCGCATCCAGGGATTACGGAGCTCATCACTACTAGCAGGTGAGTCTAGTTGGAGAAAATGGTCATGAGGAATTGCACTTGGGGACCACATCTGCTTCTTGGCCCTGTCCTCCTAGTTCTTTGCAACCCGTTCTGTTTCGGGCCGTCATAAGAACAGTTTTTTCCCCACCATGCTCTTCTGCCATTGTTTCTTCCTTGAGGTCAGCCAACCATGGATTAAATCTGTGAGACTGTGAACCATAGTAGAGTTCGCCTCCCCGAAGTTGCTGGAGTCAAGTTTTGTCTAAGCAATGGGAAAGCTGACTAACACAGTACTAATATTATTATTGGCCATATGATATAAATTAAAGCTACCTTATCTTTCTCCTCCTCTATTTTTCTCTTTGATTTGAGTTATTTTCTCTCCTGCTTACTATTTTGTTCTCTATTTCTTTCTTTTATATCCTTTATTGTCCAGTTCTCTATAAAGACCACCATGGTAGTTAGTTGTAGTGTGTGTACGTATGTGTGTGTACATGCATAACAGACTTTTTCTTGTGACCTAATCCACTACATTTAAAGTAAGGACCCATATTGGGTCCTGACAGATTTTCAACTGTATAAGAACGCTGAGGGGAGTGTTGCATTGATCTATAATAACGCACTATTGTTTCTTGTCTTTTGGCTCCAATTAGAACAACTCAGGATAGAGAAGCTGTCTAGTTCATGCTGGTCAGAAGTAGCAATGAGGAGTTGTAAATGTCTTAAATTTAAGAGAGAAGAGAGTGGGGAAAACGCTTGGTTTATAAATATACTTTTTCTAAGAGTAAAATAGTTCAACATGTCGATTTTATGGGGATTAGAGAGAAAAAAATCACAGTAAAATCTTGGAATTTCTTTGCTCTCATCTCTAAAATGAAAGAAGAAAATTAGATATTTTTAATGTCTGGAATAATAGTGGTAAGACCATGTCAAGGTGCTTCTTCAGTTAAAAGATGCTTCAGTGTTTGGGGTCATCAGTCTTTTGATTAGGCAGAGACTAAAAGAAATAAGTTTATGAAGCCTGCAATTGCCTTAGCTGGGTAGACATATTATTGAGGTCTTTTTGTCTATACTTTTCAGTGTAACTTTTATACGAAATCTGTTTCACTGTTGAACATTGGGATCTAGAAACAGGGTTAAATTCAAGACTCAACTGTGGTCACTGCAGAAGTTCTGATGAGCTTACAAACTCTACTCTCTTACCACTGGTCCTGGGCTTTCTAAAATAATTTAAAACAAATTATTGATTTCTGGTTCCTAGTTCCAGAGGAGCTTGGAGGTAGCTGTTCTGTCCTAATAAGAAGTAAAAACTGAAAGAAGCTGATACCATCCATAAGGCTGGAACCATAAGAAGGTTGAAGACACAGTGCAAGCCCGGAGGAAAAGATAGGCACTCAGGGAATGGTGGCTCTCCAGAGCAGAGACATAGAAGAGAACACTGACACAGGAATAAGAGGAACTCAGGAATTGCCAGTGACCCAGCACAGACATCTGAGCGTTAGACTCGTGGGGTACCAGGCACAGATGACTCCCACATTCCTGTTATTTTACCTTTAGGCATTTGCAGGATCCTCACAGTAAACATCAGTCTCTTGTGCTTGTGGGAAAGGAAACACTAGGAAAAGAATCATTTTGAAACACTTAAAAGCATTCTTTTTTAAAAGGTATTGGGCATTAAGCCCAGGGCCTTTTCACTCACATTCCCAGCTCTTCTATTATTTTTTTAGTTTGAGATAAAGTCTCATTAAGTCACTAAATTAGTGAGGTTGAGATTGAATTTACAGTTCTCCTTCCTCAGCATCCCCACCCCGAATGCTGGCATGAGATTATAGACCTAAGCGACTGTGCTTGGCTCTCACTGTATTCTTTTTTTGGTTTGTTTTGTTTTCTTAAAACAGGGGCTCGCTTTGTAGTTCAGGCTGGCCCTGAGCTCACTATGTAGCCCAGGCTAGCCTCGAACTCACAGAAATCCTCCTCTGGGCCGGGGAGTTAGCTCAGTGGTTCCGGCGCCTGTCTTGCAAGCACAAGGACCCGGGTTAGATCCCCGGTAACCACATACCATACTGGGTGTGGAGACTCACGTCCAGCAGCAACCAGTACCACATACCACAACACCGGGTGTGGTGGCTCATGCCTGTAATCCCAGCACTCGGGAGGCAGAGGCAGGACGATTGCTGTGATGTGAGTTTGAGGCTGAGCTCAGAGCCAGCCTGAACCACAAAGTGAGACCCTGTCTCAAAAGAAAATAAAAAAAAGAAAAAAGAAATCCTCCTCTGTCTGCTGAGTGCTCGGATTACAGGTGTGAGCCACCATGCCCAGCATTGTGGTATGTGGTTACTGGGGATTAAACTCAGGACTTTGCCCTTGCAAGGCAGGAAGTGGAATCACTGAACTATATCCCTAACCCATCTCACTGTATTATAGAAAAGCCTAACTTGTTAGGGATATTAGCACAGCCTAACTAACGTAGCAGAATGCAAATGCTTAGCTTCAGTTGGCTCTAACCTTCCACATTCTAACTCCATCCCATTGTAGCAATCTTGTAAATAAGAGGAATAAATGAGAAGCACTTGTCCAATGCACAAATGAGGGAACAAGGTCATTGAACAGACGCCTGTTTATAAGATTATAGATCATTTTCTTTCCCCTAGATCTTGACACCACATTACTAAATCCCTATTTAATACAATTTTATTTACCTGGTTTCATCAAGTCTGGCTATCAAGAAAACAATTAGAAAGAATACTAAAAGGCACAAACATAAGGAAGCTTCAGAGCCAGATGGAAAACTGGAATCAACTGGAGTCATCAAACTTGGAATTTAAAACAATTAGGAAATACTAAAGGCACTACAAGTAGTCAGCAGATCAAAAGTAAGTGAGCAAGGTAAGCACAGAAATGGAAAGCCCAAGAACTCCCCTGACCAAACTGCTACAGATGGAAAACACCATAACAGAAATAATGCCATCGATGAGCTTGTTAGTACATTAATAAGGTTAATCAAAGCATCTCTAAGTTTTGACATGTATTAATAGAAACCAACACAACTGAAAAGAAGAGAACAAGGACTTCAGGGCAGAGAAAATGCAAAGGATGTGTGACAACTTAAATAAGTTTAACATACAAGCGATGGGCATATCCAAGGAGAAAAAAGAAAGGAATGGAAGAAAATTTTTGAATAATGCCTGAACACTTCAAAGTAATATCAAATACCTACCCAAAGATCTACGTAATTAGTAAATACAAACCAAGATAATTCTGCAAAAAATCTACCACAACTTTAGGGGATCTATTTTTTTTTTTGAGAATTCAAAACAATTAAACCTCCTCACTAAAATAAAATACTACTCAAAATGGGCAACCAAAACCAATAAACAGTTCTCTGAAGAAGTACAAACGACCAAATTTATACATGAAAAAACATTTATTGGGTCTGGCCATTAGAGAAATGCAAAATAAAATCACATTAAAATTCTCTTCTTTCAGAAATAATCGTTGTCTTGAAAAAAATCAGGTAGCTTATGGGAGGGAAACTCTTTTATGTTTTTGGTGGGGATGAAAACTAGTGTAAGCACTATGTAATTCAGTATGGATATTTCTCAAAAGAACAATATAAGAAATTCCACTTGACCCAGTTATTCCCCTTTTAAGAGTTAAAGCCATCATTAAATTCAGGAACACATACAAGCCTATGTCCATAGAAGGATAATCAATAATAGCTAAATCTTGGAAGCAGCCTATATGCCTATATTCATATGAATGAATTAAGAAAATATTATATTTATGTACAATAGAGTATTATTCTGCCACAAACAAGAATAAATGAGCCATTTGTAGGAAAATGGATACAGACCCAAATCAAAATGTATTCAGTAAAAGCATTTCCAGGCAAATCTATAGTCTTCAATGTACATATTGAAAAGAAAAAGATCTAAAATCCATAATCTATGTTTCCATCTTTAAAAAGTAAAAGGCCAGATTTAATCTGAAGTATGTAGAAAGACAAAATGATACAAGGAAAGGAAAAGCAAATGAAATTGCAAACAACTCAACAGAGAAAATCAAACAAACCCAAAGCCAATGCTTTGAAAAAAATAAGATCGACAAGTTCCTAGTCAAGTTATCTTTGAAGAGAGGGAATACAAATTATTAATATCAGAAGTGAAAGAGAAGATACCCCTACAGACCTCATTAACATCCAAAGGGTAATAAAGAAATATTATGAATACCTCTATGTTCAGAAATTTGATAACCTAGTTGAAGGTGCACCACTTCTTTGAATCTCACACACAAAAGATACAGACCATCTTAACAGGTCTGTATTTATTAAATGAATTAAATCAAATTAATAATCTTCTATGGAACAGAACAATGGGATAGATGCATTTACTAGTACATTTTACAAAATATTCAAGAAAGAAAGATAGCCATTCACTCAAATTTCCTAACTCATTCTATATGCCTAGCATTACTCTAACATCAAAATCCATCAAAAATGTTACAAAAAAGATTATAGACTATAATCTTTCATGAACATAAATCCTCAAAAATTGCTATCAAAAGAGTGCTGCTGTATATAAAGGTAATTATATACTACAACTAGTGGAATGTACCCTAGTTATGAGAAGCTGCCTCTATTGTAGAAAGTCACTCACTTTGTATACAATAGCAGTGAACAAGTACACAGAACACTTCTGCTTTTATATTAGAATAGAAAGGAAACATTGGTATAGAGCTATGTACAAAATATAGATGAATGAAAGTTCAAATTCTTCTCAACAAAATCAAAATATTAAACAAATTAAGTGGTATTCCATGTTCATGTTTAGGCTAACTTGGTATTGTCAGGATGGTAGTTTTTCCTTACCTGATTGAGACATTTAATGCAGTGCCAATAAACAGCCTCGCATGCTATTTTGACAAACCGACTAAGGTGTATATAAGAAGCAATAGGCTTAGTTAGCGAACAGCATTGAAAGAGAAAAAAAAAGTTGAAGAACTGACAAAACCAATTTTAAGACTTATTAGAAAATAACAGTTACCAAGACACTGTGGCATTGGTGATAAAATAGACGAGTATAATGAAATATAATGGAGAAATCAGATGTATCTAAATATAATCACCTCGACTTCAACTAAGGAGTCAAGAGGACACGATGCAGTGCAGATATTCCTTCCAGCAAATAATGTTAGAACCACTGGACATCCAGATGGTAAGAAGACAAAAGGATCTAGACATAAATTGTATGTCTTACACAAATACTAACTGATGGGACTGAATATAAAATGCAAAGCTGTAAATTTCCTAGAAAATAATATAAAAGAAAATCTAAATAATGTCAGGTTTGCCAAAGACTATTTAGATAAAATAACGAAAGGACAGTAAGTAAAATAAATAATTAATTAAACAGACAATGAAAATTAATAATTTATTCTCTGTGACATATTGTCAAAAGAATGAAAAGACAAACTAGGCATTAGGAAAAAATATGTGAAAAGCACACAGGATGGAATGCTGTTATATGACATATGCAAAGAATTCCTGGAACTCAACAATTAGAAATCAACAACCTTCTTAAAAATGGGCAAACTCTCTGAAGGGACACTAACTATGATGACATACAGGCAACAAAACTATGTAAGTAAAGGTAACAAAAATATGTAAGGATGTTCTACAGCATATCACCAGGGAAATACAAATTTAAAAACAGGAAAACAATACTTGCTTAGAATAGCCAGAATCCCGGTTGTGAAAATTCTAGTGACTGACAAAAATGTAGAATAACAGAATAATAAATGTCTCATTCTTTGAAAGTAGGGCTGTAAATTGATACATTCATTTGGAAAACAGTTTGTTTCTTCTATAAATTTAAATATAGCACTGAATTTATCAATAAGCACTTTTTGATATTTGTCTAAAAGACCTAAAAACTTATAGCCACAAAAACTTGAACACAGTTTTTTCTTTTTCTGTTCCATATTAGAGACTGAACAAGGCTTTCCCATTAAACTACATCCCTAACCTCTTTTCTTGTTGAATTTTGAGACCGAGTCTTGCAAAGTCATTAACTCTCCCAGGCTGGGCTCAAACTTGTGATACTCTTGTCTCAGCCTTCTGAGTGCTGGGATTTCAGGGGTGTATTACTGCTGCAAAATTTTGGAGGCACAATATATCTTTCAGTAGTTGTGTCAATAAATAAGTGATGGTATGTCCAGACAATGGAATATTATTCATCACTAAATGATATGAACTATGAAGATGCCATGAAACAACACAGGAAAATCTTAAATGCAAATTACTGAGTAAAAGAAACCAAATTTAAAGAGCTGAATCCTGGATGATTCCAATGGGTTGACATTCTAAATGAGGCAAAAACTGTGGGGACAGTGAAAAGACAAGGGTTGTCAGGGGTTCGGAAGGGATAAGTCCACCTAGGTGTAACTGCCAAACAAACAGAACACTCTGTGCGATACTATGGTGAGAAAAGTGCACCACTGTGCATTCATCCAAACTCAGAGAATGTACACCACCAGGAGGAAACCTAAATACTAAGTATGGGCTTTGGGTGTCAGGTGTAGATTCCTCCACTGTCAGTATGGCCTGCGGGTAGTAGCTGAGGGGGAAATGGAGGCTGTGCATACATGAGAACGGGGGATATCTCCATCTCAATTTTTCTGCAATGTAAAACTCCTCTTAAAATATCTTAGAACTAAAACAAAAGCAAAACAAAAACATTAAAACCAAAACTCCAATTATTTAGATTTTTTATTTTATAGTATTTTCCTTCAAACGAGAAAAACTAAGGGTATACATTCATACATGATTTGCATCCTTTCTTTGATTTCTCTAATATTCTCAAAGTAGCATTTCTTCTAGATTCCATGTTAGCTACACACTTTCTTTGGACCTTTTTATCTCTCTTGCAAAATTACTAACTAACATTTTTATGCACATCTATCAATGAGGAGATCTCTGTTCTTCTTCCTCCAGTTTTTGAATGTATATTTTAATTTGGCTTGTATGTGTGCACGTTAGTTATTGTTATTTGGTAAAAGGAAATCAACTCTGATAACCTGTACTCTATATCAGACCTGGCTTCTTTTTAGTTTTAACTTTTCTGGGAGAAAATATTGTTTTCTTTTCTCTATTTTTCTCTTTTGCTTTGTTTCACTCTGCGAGAAATTTTTTCTTGTTGGGATGGGTCTCAAATAAAATTCTTTTTGGAATCCATAGTTCTTACCCTTCCTCAAAGCAATTAGTATTTCAACCCAAATTACCCACAGTATGTAGCTGGCTCATGTCAATTCTTGGTTTAATAATTTAGTGTAGGTTATTGAAGTTGTTTAGCACTTTAATTTTGCAAATTGCTTAGGGGAATTTTGGTAATTTACAACAGAACTTTATTAGGTAGGATACTCATATATTATTTTATAAAGAAGAGCTAAGTCTCTAGCATGTGCTGAATGCCATGGGCTTGAATACAAGTGCTTGAGTTTGAGCTTGAGCTTTTTCACTTAATTACTATGTCAACTTGAACAAATTAGTTAGCCTTCCTGCTCTGACTGTTTTTCAACTTTTAAAATGGGCACAGTTACCTTAATGCAGAGCTGTGTTCCCACATGGGATTATTATTTTGGTGATTTTCTTTGTCAGTACATACATTATAGCCAAATCCAGCTTGCAGTGGACTTGGACGTTGTGACACTTCATTGCTCTATGGCCTGGTGTCCCTGGCCTTTTGGTGCTGGGTTTCCATTGTCCAGAGGAAGCCGCCATTGCTCCCCCCATACATTTGAACTTTGGAGGGTAAATTTTAAAAGCTAGTATATGTAAAACAAAGCTAAAAAGAGTCCTAAAATCCCTGTATGTTTGGAATTTGGAGAGTAAATTTTAAAAGCTAGTATATGTAAAATAGAGCTAAAAAGAATTTGAAAATTTGAATATGTGGCTTGTAAAACCAAGGAACAATAAAGAGCCTCATTCAGTTCATTAACCAGTTACTAAATGGTGTTTGTGTTATCCACATGAATAGTAAATGAATTCATTATAATATGTGCTATTATAATGAATAGCAAATGAATTCATAACTACAGGCTCCACAAAAATATTCCTAATGGAGGAGTTATGCATTGTCAAGTTAGTTTGTAGAGTAACTGGGGCTTACATTAAAATGGGGGAAATAAATAATACTGGGCACAATATTGCTTTGTTGGAGTGTAAGTAGATTGTAGAGGACTGAAAACACAGTTTATGTTTTGGTAATGTCAGTAGACTCAGATGACTCAACTGTTTTTTCTAACTCATGGCTCAAATGTAGTTTTATCTTTGATTTAAGGAGAAGGCCTTCATCAAGCAGGTGGTCAAAAGGAAAGTTTTGGGTTGTGATAGTAAGAAAATATTGAAGGATGTTCGTCTTTTCCCGTCTAAGGCTATCTGCTGATGGCCACCACATTCCACCAGTCTCAGGTCAGTTGTCGTACATATGAGTTAGTGATAGCCTCTTCTGCTCACCTTTGCTTAACCTAAGAATAAAATAAATTTTCAAATTAACAGCATGACTGGTGTACCCTTGAAGTAATATTTCTACTTTATGGACCATCATAAATAGATCATGAAATCATGGCAGCAACAGAAGCACAGATGGTATCTTATTATAAACCTGCAGACTACAAGCGGTGAGCCCAGAGCCCAGTTAGAGGGCACTTGGGGGCCACTGGTGGTCTAGACTCCACACTATGATAACTCCATCTCGATTCAGAATTAGTTTTGTAGGAAAAAAATGACATAGTGTGTTGGTTTTATATTAAAATTAAAATATTTCTAGGGCTTCATTTTCAGCAATGCTGGTTTTATATAATCTTAATTTATAGATTAACGTTGGAGCCCATGAGAGTAAAATTTAGCAAATACAAAAAGTAAAAGCAATGGAAAAGAAAACTTTATTAATGCAGAAAGTTTGACATTACTTTCTGGGCTACAAGGTCCAAAGCAATGTGGGACCCATGTAAATAATCACCCTTTTGGTTTAAAGAAAGTCTCGGTGTGATCTATCATATACACATTCAACTGTAACATTCATTAGACTGGGGTAAGGCTTAGAGCCAATATACAAGTGCACATACACAGCAGCAACAAAATAGCAGCAAACACACACATAATATTTTATATATGCTAAGAGCTGTTCTAGGCTGTGCATATGCATTTATTTAGTTAGCTTTCACAACTCCTTGCTAGAAGTTCTTTATCGTCAACTCACACATGAGGAAACTGAGCCATTGTCAGGTAATTGAGAGACAGTTAACAACCCCAACCTTTTCATCTTTCGCTTTGGAAAGGAGAGTTGTTGCTAAGAAGTAGCTGTTATCCAAAGAGAAATGTTAGAATCTCAGAGAGGGTAGAGATGCAAAATTCTAGTCTAAGGAAAGACTTTTTGAGTTAGATAGCTCAGAGATCCTTAGAATAAAGTTTTCTAAACAAGAAAGTGGTAAACATGTCGGATGATCAGTGAAAAAAACTGAAAAAAGTTCAGTAATTAGATCTTCAGTGGTATTTGTAAAGAGTACATGGAAGTCATAATGCGTGGAAATGCTTTCCAGATTATGCATAGTTAAAGAAAGAAAAAAGGGTAAGAAAGTAAAGACAGCATGTGGAGTTTGTTTTGGGAAATTTGATTTTAGGGATGGGTTAGTTTTGGTGTTTTAAATAACTATCTGGAAAGCTGTACAAACTAAGCATGGAGCAGATTTCAGAATGATTGCCAAGGGCAGTATCAGTGAAGCCAGAGAAATTGAAGACACCATAACCCCCTGGTAGCATAGAAATTGGTCAACATCCAGCTTTTGAGAGTTGCATTGATTGGACCGAACTGTTGTGTTAGGATCCATATTGCTTTGGATATAATCTCCCCAGCTCAAATTCCTCAGTTTGTCAATGGACCTACTTTGCTTGTGACTCACACCCACAGAGGGAAGGAAAGGAGCCAGTGAGCAAGACAGAAGGAATTAAACCCAGGAAGAACTTCAGGGAAGCCAAGGGAAGAGTTGTGTGTTTGTTTCAACGTTTCCTGAAAAACACTGTCAACAAGTTTGAAGATGCCTAGATCTTCACCACAGAAAGTTTTCAACTACACACACACACACACACACACACACACACACACACACACGCTTATATGCACTTATCAAGTCAATGTAACTGTAACACACATGAGCTAAAGTTTCAAAAAACTTCCTATGTTACCTGCTTGTGTAATAAGTATTATGGTTCAACTCTCTTTTCCTATAATTTTTTTTTGGTAGGGGAGGGTGGAAGTTGTGCTAGAAACCAAACTCAGATCCTTGAATAAGCTCAAAAAGTACCCTGAGGCACATCCTCAGCCTATCTCTGAGTATTATTAACTTCATGAAAATAATTCTATTAGAGCCTATTTAACTGTCAGCAACAGGGTTCAGAAAAGAGAAAACCTTCTCAATGCCTAGAAAAATGTTAAAGGAAACAAATGGATGTTAGGGTTTGTATCTGGAGGTCCCTAGGAAGTCTCATGCGTAGTTGAGGATGTGGGAGTGACTGGACGATGGGGCCTGGTTCTCATCTGCAGACTAGGCCCTGGATGAGGTCATCAGTAAGTGATATTTGAAAGGTGAAACCTGATTGGAGGAAGAGCCTTTCCCCTCTGCAGGGCCACCTACCTGGGAGCCAAAGGACTGTGGACTGAGGTCTCTACAGACTCTGAGCTGAAGCACATTGTTCCTACTGTAGAGCTGTGAATGTTGCATTTCCATTACGGGAAAGTAACTAAGACAATGCAATTAAATCACACTGAACCCATTTTATTGATTTTATACGAGAATCTTACACAACAGGTATTTCCCATTTTATGGATGAAGAAATATGTTCGGTGGCTTCCCTGGGTAGAGAGAGAAACCATAGTCTTCAATGGATTTTAAATTGCTCTCACTATCACATATGTTTCATTTGTATGTAAGATCACTAGCACTGACAATATAAATCTCATTGTGCTATTAAAATTATGCTTCAGTGTAATGACTTAAAAACTATTCATAGGTGTTATACTGTGGCTTACCTCTCATCAGAAATACCTCTTTTTCAGCTCTTTGCAAGTCAGACCATTGGTTAAAAATACTGTCAACAAAGGCTAGTTGTTAGCAACACCACCACAAACTCCCGGAATACAACACTAAAGAAGAATGCAAGTTACACAGAAAGAAAATTTTTTTCTGAAGCAGGATGCTTTTATTACAGTCTTTATATTCATCAAGTTCTTAGCATGCTATCTGAAGAAAAAACAATGGAGTATATTTACTGACACTAGTTTATGCTACCAATTATGATGACCAAGTAGTTAAGTATCTCCTATTTTTATTATAAGGGTCACTGTAACAGCAAAAATTCATTCATGCATTCATTTATTTATTCAATAAGTTTGTTGAAGTAATGTTTTATTTATTTATTTATTTATTTATTTATTTTTTAAGGTTTTTTGAGACAGGGTCTCGCTTTGTGGTTCAGGCTGGCCCTGAGCTCAGCCTCAAACTCACATCACAGCAATCCTCCTGCCTCTGCCTCCTGAGTGCTGAGGCTTGAGCTGATGCTTACAGGCATGAGCCACCACGCCCAGCACTGTGGTGTGTGGTACTGGTTCCTGCTGGATGTGAGTCTCCATACCCAGTAATGTAGGTGGTTACCAGGGATCTAACCCGGGCCCTTGCGCTTGCAAGACAGGCGCCGGAATCACTGAGCTAAATTCGAAGCCCTGAAGTAATGTTTTAGATGTTGGGCAAGGGATAGAATTTTGGGTACAAAGACAGTCAGAATACCGAATCTATTTCTTTGAACCTCCTTTTCTCTTGCGTGTGTAGTTTAGGAATTTTTGTAGATATTTGTGGTAGTATACATAACATTTTCAAATACATGATAAAATAATTCATACCTATCATGGTATGATGGCTTAGTATTATTCTCCATACATATAATCATCCCAGATGATTCAAACTCTGAAGTTTTTCAGGAGGAATTTCCTTAAATATCACTTTTTCCACCTACCACCCACTTGGTGAGTAGCCAAAAATACTGAATGATTTTTTGATTGGCCTCCAAGGATCTTTATCCTTTAAAATACTCACTTGGCATTTTCCTCAGGTACATAATGATTTTTAATGACCAGTTAGATTGATTTATTCTTCCATGGAGTACTGATGAATGCTGGGTGTCTTAAGTTGTTTATGAATAGTTGCTTTTGAGTTCAATTTACATCTAAACACTGTCTTGATGCCCCAGGCTCACTAGTGACGATTGTCAGAGTTATTTCTTAAGAATGGTATGCCAGGGCTGGGGAGTTAGCCCAGTGGTTCCAGCACCTGTCTTGCAAGCGCAAGGACCTGGGTTTGATCCCCAGTAACCACGTAACAATACTGGGTGTGGAGACTCACACCCAGCAGCAACCAGTACCACATACCACAGTGCCGGGCGTGGTGGCTCACACCTGTAATCCCAGCACTCGGGAGGCAGAGGCAGGAGGATTGCTGTGATGTGAGTTTGAGGCTGAGCTCAGGGCCAGCCTGAACCACAAAGCAAGACCCTGTCTGAAAAAAAAAAAAAATGGTATGCCAGACAATGTCTACAGGACGCCCTCATCATTGTGTCACCTGGCTTTTAAATCAAATGGTTGATTGTGTCAGGTTTCATATTCAGGGGAGGAGACAAGACTGAAGAAACCAGGAGCTGCTTGGTCGGAGGCAATTCATGCAGGCGATTGTCCTGCCTCTCTTGGAGGCTACAGCTAAAGAACAAATCAAGCATTTCTAAGCTGATAAAGGGACTGATGCCTCATTGTCAAAACAAAACTCAGTTTGATAAATCCTTTTGTTTAAAAACAAAACCAAAGAAAGTTAAGTGATTCTAAGGGAGATGATTTTTCTTAGGAGCCGGAGATATACAGCATGAAGTCCCAGGGAGCCTGAGGGTGGGGACTCAGCTTGTATAATATATCCCACTGCTTTAAGGAATGATTGTGAAATGATACAAAAAATCATATTTTTGTCTCCTTTTGATCGAGGTCGAAGATTATAATAAAACACATTTAATCATTGAAGAATTTCAGGAAAACTGATTAAAATGAAGCTGTTCTTTTCATACACTTTAGGGGACACTATTTTTGGTTTGTTTTAATGAACATGTTTTGTTTGTTTGTTTGGTATCAGCGAGGACTCACTCATTCCTAAGAAGTCGGTGCTGTGTCCCTAACGCTGGATGTATGTTGTAGGGCAATAAAATTGGCCTGAAGAGTTCAACATCATTTCAAGATTGATTCCATTTTCAATCAACTCTTCTTTTGGGGAACACTTTATGGCAAGCCTCATATTCTCTAAAAAGTATGTGTGTGTGTGTGCATGTGCGTTGGTCTTTAACCAGTATTTACTTCTGCTGATATCTCCAACTCTGCCTAATTCCACAATATCCAACTGTTATTTTTCTAATCTTATATCTCAGTATGTTTCCAGGGCTGGTTCTTAACTTTGTTCTATTTCTTTACTCAAGTCCTTTTCAGGTTTCTGCTCCAAGTTCCTTTTGCATCACTCTAAAATATGGTGTCTGGGAGAGCTCCGTGATCATGTTCAACTGTTCTACCCCAAATCTTCTCTGAGGCTCCCTTCTACTGCCTCCCCTGGTGTCTTCTGTCTTACTGTCCCTTAGACATCTGGAGTCCAGTGCATTAAAAGCCAGCACTGGTATTTAAACTATTTTTGTTCAGTGCTGGGTCTTCAGACATCACCAGAACAACCTGTTGGTGAGAGATAAAGTTTAGCTCTTTATCTGAGGCCAGAGAAAACTCCTTCTATTGGAACTTAGGCAGTGTCTGGAGGAGAGGGGAAGCAAATTTGGGGTTTAATGAAATTTGAAAATTTGACTTAAGATGAGTGATTCAACACGGATTCTTTATTAGAATTGGGTGAGGATCATTAGTCATTCGAGAGATGCAGATGAAAACAACACTGAGATTTCAACTCACTCCACACAGAATGACTGCCATTTCAGATTCAGCCAATGGCAAATGTTGGCAAGGCTGTGGAGAAGAAGGAACCCTTCTCCACTGTTGGTGGGATTGTAGACTCATACAACCCTGTGGAGATCAGTTTGGAGATTCCTCAAAAAGCTAGGATTGGAAGTTCCATTTGACCCAGCCATTGCCCTGCTAGGTATACACACAAAAGAATTAAAAGACTCATATCACAGTGACATATGTGCACCCATGTTTTTAGCAGCTCAGTTTGTGATTGCTACATCTTGGAAAAAACCCAAGTGTCCATCAACTGGAGACTGGGTAGAAAAGCTGTGGTTCTTCTACAGAATGGAGTATTACTCTGCCATAAAAATTGATAAGTTTGAATCATTTCTACTTAAATGGACATACCTTGAGGATATCCTCACAAGTGAAATAAATAGGGCACAGATAGGTAAATATTGCATCTCTTCTCTGGTATGAGAAAATAAAGATGTAAATGAGTACTAGAATTGCATGTTATATATTGTGAAATAGAAAATGCTCAAAGTAAAATAGGGTGAAGGGGGAAAATAATGAGATTATTACAAAAAAGTAAGGAAACAAATTTTATGTATATGGGGGGGCGGTAGGGTGGGTAGGGCTATGGGAAAAAATGAGAATTAAGTTGTGTTTTATACTGGTACAAATGCCCATTATGGAGTGCAATCATGATGTATATATGTAATGTACCAATACAGATAATTTAAAAAAAATAAAATTGGGTGAGGATCGCCACAAAACAGACCAAGAGTCATGAAAACTGCAAGAATTTGGAAGAAAGACATTGAATGAATATGAATGAAGAGTTAATGGATGATATTTCCAGAAATTTTTCTCATGAACAATTGAACTATTCACCTGAAGTCAAGTTTCCTGGATGGTCAAGTCTTATTAAAGAGGGCAGTGCTAATGACGATAAGTAATGTTTAAGATGGCACACATAATTTCTATCCTCAGTGTCTAGTCTTCATGTGGCAACATGAGATTTAGATATTTTTTGTCTCCGTATTCTCCATAAACAAGGAGTTGATGGCTATATGAATGTACATTTGCTCCACATAGTTATTATTTAAACTTTAAGAACAGTAGACTTATCTTCCCATTCTTAGAAGAAGCCATTCATGTGATAACTGCTTAGTAAAAGTTCATTTTAAGGACTACATAGTTGTATCATCCTTAACTTGAAGACTTCACAGAGTGCACCCTACATTACCCATTTGTAAGATTTTCCATGCACAAGGCATAGATCCCAGTATATGGTCAAATATGATCCCATGATTTTGTCCATAACACTGTAGAGCATCTATATTTTACATGGACATTTCTCATATTTAGTTAAATAATTACCTAAGGTAGCTTTTATAGACATCTCTGCAGAACAGACAATATCACCCATAGAAGAGATGACAACAATTCAATAAATATACATTGAAAGAATTTAACTTGAGGATTTTGTGTTTCTTGTTATTATGAGGTGATATTTTTGTAATAAAAATGTGTAGTGAATGATTTTGTTATTATCAGATGATTTAGGTGGTTTTTTAAAAAAATTGAAATCTTTATTGGTACATTACATATACACATCATAATTGCACTCCACAATGAGTATTTGTACCAGTATAAGACACAACTTAATTCTCATTTTTTCCCATAGCCCTACCCACCCTACCACCCTATATACACACAATTTGTTTCCTTTCTTTTTTGTTATAATCTCATTATTTTTCCCCCTTTGCCCTATTACACTTTGAGTATTTTCTGTTTCACACTATATAACATACAATTCTAGGACTCATTTACATCTTTATTTTCTCATACCAGAGAAAAGATGCCATATTTACCTATCTGTGACCTATTTATTTCACTTGTGAGGATATCCTCAAGGTATATCCATTTAAGTATAAATGATTCAAACTTATCATTTTTTATGGCAGAGTAATACTCCATTCTGTAGAAGAACCACAGCTTTTCTATCTAGTCTCCAGTTGATGGACATTTGGGTTGTTTCCAAGTTGTAGCAATCACAAACTGATCTGCTATAAACATGGGTGCACACATGTCACTGTGATATGAGTCTTTTAATTCTTTTGATATAGGTGATTTTAAGTGATAAACTCCTCATGGCTTTCTATGCAATCCCAGTTTGGAGAACTAGCATTGAAAGCCCTAGAGGTATTTAGTATTTGTTGACAAGCAGAGGCTCGAGACAGACTGACTTTGGGCTCCTCAATAGCTATGCAATTCTGAGAAAATATATTAGCTTTATAAGATACAGTTTCCCTCTCTTGTGTGCCAATATAATTTTACCTGACTTTTTTCTGTAGAGTTACTATGACAAAATATCGCAACATGACTGGTTTGAAACTACAGTAATGCGTTGTCTCATTGTCCTGAAAGCTAGAAGTCCAAAATCAGACAGTTGCCAGAAGCCTTCTCTCTTTCTTGCTTTTGGGAATGGCTACCAATCTTTGCCCATCGTGGGACTGGAATTGCATAAATTTAGTCTATCACTTTGCCATCACAAACTATTCTTCTTTGTGTGCCTGTCTTCACATGGCTGTTCCCTGCTCCCATGTCCCCACCTTGAACTTTGCTGATTACATTTGCACTGATCCTAGTTCTAAATGAGGTCATGCCCTGAAATGGTAGAAATTAAGACTTGCATGTATCTCTTTCAGGAAACTGTTCAATTTAAGACACTGACTTGCAGAATTCTTGTTTTAACTAGTGATATATCACTGGCCTTCAATAGAGACCACAAAATTACCGTCCCTTGCTTCCTCCTTCCTGCCAGGATGTCATGACTATGACTCTTCATGACTGACTGACTTTTGTCCATCTACTTATCAAAAAATGTGCACTGGATGTGATGGAAACAGGGTCACAACTTGGTGCCTGTTTATCCATGTCATCTGGCAGGTGGTTTCTCAGGACACAGGCCTGTCAGTGCTGCCTGCCATTTTATTTCAAGCATCATTTACTTGTCTTCCATGCAGTGTTCATACATTGCTGAACCTTAGTCTTGCCACACTCCTCCTGTATCCATAATACAGTCTTGTGCAAGGAGTCAGCTCATCCAGGAAGCGAAGGTTCTCACCTGCCAGTAGACCCCACCAGCATGGTCTCTAATACAGGAGATGGACATTCATGGAAAGAGAGTTTGTTTTAACTGTAATACTTTACTTTTGGCTGGACTTATCTATCACCAGATTTCTAATTCCCTTAACATTTAAGATTGCCAAATCAGGCCATCTGTAAACATGAAAAGTTGCAAAACTGGGGTCTTCCACCAAAGAAACAGTCACTACCCTGAGTAGAAGAAACTCCCAAAGGTCCCAAATAATAGTTTGGAGTGGGTCCACCCTCTCTCTTTCCCACCTTCTGCATTTTGGAGGCTTGTTGAATGGGGGTGGGTCTTGATCTGGTGACCATCCTTTTCCTTGTGCCTATTCAAGAGTGCACATTGGCAACTGTGCCAGAGAAGCCTGGCCAAGCCTTGCACGAGCCAGGAAGGTTAAAACTGAGCTGGCAGGCCAGCCCCGCCCCAGCTCTCTGCTGTTGGTGAGTCGTTCTGTTTATTCTACATATGTTTCCTTTTCATTAAAATGTCATTTTTAATTAAAAATGAAATGTCAAGAAGAAAAAACTTGGCAAAGTCTAGTCTATTGCAATAACGGGATGTAGTAAGAAGTCAGGAGAGAGAAATAACTTTCAAAGAATAAGAAGAGTCACTTATTCCCCATTATGGTAAAATAAATAAATAAATAAACCACAAAGCAAACTGTGAAGAGGCTTAGAGAATTTGGAATGCCTTCTGCTGTTCATACTACACATACACTCAAGCATACAGGCGCCCAGACTACTTTACTGCTTGTTTCCATAATTAAAAAGTGTATATTCGGTGTGTGAGCACTTGCTTTAAAAGTTAATGCATGATGTTGACGGGTACCGCGGTTTCATGAGTGACGGAGCCACTAATGAGTTGGAGCGTTGACTGCAGAGGGCACCAATAAATTCTGTAAAACAGCCCTGCTGGCCCTTTATTTAATTTATTTTATAGGAGTGTAATGCCTCATAGTTTAATGTGTGGCTTTTATTTTGTTAGAAAGACCTCATCCACGGTGGCCTTTCAGAGAATTAGGCAACATTTCTACCTTGCATTCCAGTGTTGTTCTCACTGAAAGTGCTGTGCATTATGTTGAAAGCTTCAAAGGGATATTCCAATAAGCAAAAATAGAGTATTGATTATTATTTTTCTCTAGGGTTTAGATGATCTTTTCTAGAAAGTAAAAGTGGACGTGGGGTTAGGAGGACAGTGGGGCTTGTGGAAATCAGTTGCAGAAGAATGACAAAAGGGACTCTTGGTTCTGAGGAACAGAAAGACCTGAGGGAAGTGACTTTCTCTTGAGCGGACAAGATCTCGATTTGGTCCCCCAGTCTCTTTCTTTTAATCCCTTTTTACTCATGATCAGGCTGAGAATCTTCTCTACTCCATTGCTCATTTTGGCTTCATTTTCTTTTGCAGGCTTATTTCTTTGCATAAACTCTCTGCTTTGAGTGAAATGTAATTTCCAAACACTCTGTCCTCCTTGACCTCTCCATGCTCTACATTAGCCCCCCCCCCACAGAGCTTCTCCTACTCACCCTCTGGAGCTATGTTTGTAAAGTCATCTCTCCATGTCAGTCACATCTAGCCTGTAACCATCCTCCATCTCCCACCAGCTCTCAGAAGCTGTGCTTACTATGTTCTTTTGAAATTCCCTGGATTTCTTCTTTATAGCAGTTGATGACATCTGTAATGAAATGATCGATTACAACTCAATTTGCTTACATTTTCTAGACTATAAGTTTCAAGGGCAGATATGGTGTCTGTCTTGTTAACTTCGATGTTCCTCAGAACTTGTATGGTTTTTACAGATTATAACTGTTCAATAAATATTTGTTATGGAATGAAGTTTTACTCTCAGTGTTGGAAGCCTTTGAAAGTTTTGAGTTAGTAGGCTTTGCCGAAAAGTAAATCAAAAGCACTATGGATTCTTCTGGGTGGTGAAAGGGCTCTACAGTTACATATTGAGTTTTTGCCATGTCCCAGTCCTAGTGCCATCTGTCAAAAATGATAGGACTTACAGTGAGATGCTGATAATGATACAGCAGACCATGCAATTTCATGAAAACACATTTCAGTAAATATATGTTGAGTTTCTATTGTATGCCAGGCAATGTGCCCGGCACTTACTGTCTGTGTGTTCAGGAGATCTAAGGTTGGTAAAATGTACTAGTCAAGTTAGAATAAAGAATATTTTTATTTATGTTGGCTGTCTGTTGTAGAACCTGTAAGTAAACATTGTCTTGAGTGAAATGAAAGTCAGGTGGCTGTCCAATGTATGCACCCAAAGGCACTTGTGTCTATTTACAAAGCAATACCCTCAAAACGCTTCTCCTTGCTTACCTTACTATCTGGTTAACAAGTATGAAATCACCACTCTCTTGGAAAGTAAACAAAATGGTTGAACAGTTCAGGTGTGTATTAATTTCCCTGTCTAGTACTCAGTTTTGTAAATAGAGGTCATAATAGTAAAGAAATCTCTTATCCATTTCACTGGATGTATTTGACAGTTATCTTTGGAAAATTATTGAAAAACTTTTCCCATTTTCTTTATCACCACCACATTCAAAAAGTTCTTCCCATGTCCCATTGAAATCTCTCCCATTTTATTAAAAGAGTTTCTGTTTGTTGGTCTCTTTGTGTCCACTGAGAACAACTGATGACAGTCCTTCATATAAAACCCTTTATATTCTTGGAGACAGTAATTTCCTGTGAAATATTTAGCTGAAAATTCCATAAACTCCAGAAGAAAAAAAAAAGAGCTGTGGTCAGTTTATACTTCACAGAAGTGTTTGAAAGCTTCAAACATGAAGATAGTCACATTTACTTTTCTGTGTGACAAATTAGCTTTACTCCCCTTTTTAATAGCATTCGAGTTTCATCATAGTATGTTTAAATTATTCATTTCCTGTCAAGTGTGATTAATTATTTGAAAATGTGTGCATTCAGTGATTCTTTTTGGTTTTTCTTAACTTCTTTGTAAATCTTGTTGGATTTGATAATTTAAATTTATAATTGTCCAAATGTAAATTTTCATTTATTCAAATTAGTTTGACAATTTAATTCTAAAACCTTGATATCTGATTATAGATAACCAAAAGGAAAACATTTCTGTGAAATACTGAACATAAATACTGTCTTTTGGGGTGGAGGGATTTCATCAGTTGCACAATTTTTTTTCAAAAGAAAATATCCTTAGCATTAGCTTCAGAAATTTGTACAGAAAACTGTTTGTTCAGAAATTTGGTAGTAACTTTAAAAATCCAAACATTTATGCAACATTAAAGGCCAAATGTGATTTCAACTGAACCTCTGTACAGGAATCTAGATGTGCAGCCCTTCTCTGGGAATAGCCACACACAATGGTAAGTGTCTCATAGTTTGTTAGTTCTGTGTGTCAGAGGACCCTTCTGTTCCACAATGGCATGACTGAAGGGGTATCTGAGAGGGGCACAGTTCTGCCCAAGCATTTCCTTGGTTTTGGTGAAAGGCTGCCCTCTTGTGCAGAGATGAGAAGCAACTGTTAAAAAACACACACATTAAAACAACGACTCATTCACCTGATGCAATTTCAACCAGACTGTAAAATAGAAGTTAATACTATTCTTGGAAGCCACAAGTTATCATTTATTGAGAATTTACTCTTTTTTCAAAAAATATTTTTATTCTTTACATGTAGGCCAGTTATGATTCTCATCATTCCTTTATACAATTTAGAGCAAAGACAAACTTGTCTTTAAAACAAGGAAGCAGCACCCCAATAGGAAGATCTAGAGTGCTTCCTTTCCAAAAAAAAAAACAGTCCTTCTATTTCTAATTACATAAGGTTCTGATAATTCAATTCATGAATGAAGTCACATAACTAAATGCAAAAGCAGTTAAAATCACTTCCCCAGGTCTGTGCAAGGCTAGACCAGGGCTTTGTTATCAGCGGGCAAGAAAAAGGTTGCCGAAGCCTGCCTGAAATCAGCACAGGAAAGAAATTATACACATTATGCAACTTTATTATTATTTTTTAAGTTTTTTTAAAAGACAGAGTCTTGCTTTGTAGTTCAGGCTGGTGCTGAATTCAGCCTTGAACTCAGCAATCCTGCCTTTGCCTCCTGAGTGCTGGGATTAGAAGCATGAGCCACCACGCTGAGCACTGTGGTATGTGGTACTGATTGACGGTGGGCGTGAGTCACCACATTTAGCATTGTTATGTGTGGTTGCCTGGGATCGAATGCGAGCCCTTGAGCTTGCAAGGTAGATGCTGGAACCACTGAGCTAAATCCCCAGTCCCCGACCACACATTTATATATAAGAGATCATAGTAAAAGCCACAAAAGCCAGAAGTGGAAAAAACTCAAATGTCCACCAAGGGACTAGATAGGATTTTTCAGCACAGTGGAATAGTATTCAACTCTAAGTGGAAAAGGAACTTGATGCATGTTACACAGATAAGCTGTGAAAACCTTACGTTAAGTAAGAGAAGAGACGACATACTGTATGGATGCATGCATTTTCTTTTTCAGAACAGGTAAATCTGGAGAGACACTAAGTATCTTAATGGTTTCTTCAGGCCAGGGACGATGAAAGGAACAGAGAAAGGGAAAAATAAAAAGAAAGTGAGTATTAATTACAGTAAGATGTTTGGGGAGAGGTGATAAAATGTTCTAAAAACGATTGTGCCAATGGCTGTTCAACTTTGTGAATACACTAAAAATCCATAGCATTTGTACAGAGAGGTGAACTTTATAGTATTGGAATTACTTATACTTCTATAAAATCATTTGGGTGTGGTGGTGCATGCCTGTAATCCCCACCCTCAAGAGGCAGAGGCAGGAGGATCTCCATGAGTTCAAGGTCAGCCTGAGCAACATAGTGAGTCAAAACCAGCCTGAATTATACGGTAAGACTCTGTTTCAAAGGGATATTTTTTTTAAAGGTTAAAAATAGAAAGAAAACATCTGAATAGGGGTGCCACGTTGGTTCTATAAAGTGTTCTATTTCTGCGACTGCCAACAGGCTGACGTGACATTCAAAAGGTCCATCTGTACGTGGTTATCTCTGACAACCTCTCTTGGTTTTAGATTTTATGTCTGGGATTCAAATCTGATTTCTTGTATTAGGAGTTTGGTTTTTATGAAAAATCTTTTATTAGACAAATTTTCTTCTCCCAGGACAAACAGATTTGGGGTGGGGCTAAGTGTAAATCTTTTCAGTGTTACTGAAACATTTATATGAAGGTGAAGAGAGCTGATTGTGGCCCGTTTCTTTAACATATGCGGCACAAGCTTTGGGGTCCAAGTACAATTCACTTCCTACTTCCTATTTCTGAAATGCTGCATGAAGTCTACTCGGAAATGAGGATAGCAGGGCCCCTTTCATAGAGCTATGGCTTCCTGTGTTAAATGAGATCACGCATTTTATTCATGGTGCAAAGTTGCTGATCCCATGGCAGATGTAAAAAAAGATAGAAATTAATAAGAATAATTCTGAAGGAAGTGTATCTAACTATTTAAAAATTGAACTGATGTGAGCGCATTCATTTGTAATCACTGTACTTGGGGTGCCGGTGCAGGAGGATCGTCACAAGTTTGAGGCCAGCGTGGACTATATAGTAAGTTCCAGCCTGAGCTACACAGCAAGACCCTGTCTTGAAAAAGCCAAAAACCATTTCAAAAATCCATTAGTTAACTAGAGTGCATGAGCAGAAAATAAGGAATAGCTTCCTCAAAATCCTTTTCATGTTAATTAGGGAATTTTGCATTGGTCATTAAAAATATGAATATTTATAGAGTTCCATATTAAGATGCATTTTTTTTCCATGAAAAGAAAGGCTAGATACAAATACGTAGGAGACTAGTGTAGCTTTTGCGGAATGGGCAAAATTATTCTCTTGAGGTATTATTTTCAAAATAATGGATTTTACTTGTCATAGGAGATTTTTTTTTCTGCCTTTCCATCACAGTTGCAGTCAGTACACTACCTGCTTTCAGCAGCAACAGAAACAGCCGGCTCACCCATTTTGATGAGGGATTACTCTTCCGTATTTATAGTAACACCCATTTCACCAAGTGGGGCCCCAAAGAAGGGAAAAACAAGCAACTGACTTCTCTTATAACAGGTAACTGTTTTCTTTTGTATTAAATTTTCTTCCCTACCGCTTTCACTAGCTTTAGATTTGGAAGCTCATTTCATCACTCAGGGGACACTAAAAAGCAGCCCAACCAACACAGCCAATAGGAATTTAATTTTAAAGATAGAAAGCTTGGCTTTTAAAAAATCCTGTAGAAGCATTAAGCTAAATTTGGGAGGATAAAGACAGGCATATAAACACGCAGAAGACCTTGCAATCTGAGCAGGGACTGTGTTTGAAGTCAGACATGCATAAATATGTGTGTCTTTTCCCAGCGATTTTAATGAAATGGTTAATTCTGTTGTCATGGCAACGAAGCACAGCTGTGATAAAAAGCTAAAGGTCTACAACATAATGCCCAATACAAGGTCTCTAATTCTAAAGCTGATTTTCTTAGCTACAATAGAAGTGATGTGTTTTCAATATCATCCTAAGCTTTCACATCAAATCCTTCTACTTAATCCAATAAATAGACCAGTAGCACAAAAAAGAATATATGTTTGCGCATTATAAACCTTATAAAAGAAGTTTACCTATGTTCAATCTTAAGAGGGAATCTGAAAAGTAAACACATGCTCCTTCAAAATAATAACCTATTCTGTGTGAAACCTTAAAAATGGAAAATATTCAAATGGGATATCAGGGTAATTATCAAATACATTATTATCTGACCTGTCAGCAGGAATGTATTATATTTGAGATAATAACATCACCACTGCCCCCATCACCAACACAACAGCAAAAGTAATTCAATTTTTAAAACTCACTGGAACATAATAATGTAAGTAGTGAAATTTGTTCTATAGGTCTATTTATATTATTTGCTGAATATACCACACTGGTAAATCCATCCCAGGGTGAATGCTTTCCAGGCTTGCAAAGACACACACAATCCCTCAGCTTCATTCACAAATCTTTTCTCTTCTCCTTCACTTCAGCCCTTGGAGTGGTGAAGATTCTTGTCTTGTCCATCATCCGCTGAGATAGGTCTCTGTCAGACCTGTCTCACTCACGCCATTCCACATTCTTACCTCCAGTGCTCACGATTTCTCCTCAAAATCAGACCATCATTCTCCTACAGATGTCAGAGCGATTTTTCTAGGAAATGAGATTATATCTGTTCCATTCAAATCTTTCAGATTTCCCCCCCTGTACTGTCAGAGAGAAATCCAAAGTTCTTAGCTTGATTAGAAAGGACCTCAGGATCTGAAGCTTAGTAATTCAACCTTTCTCTCCAATAGTCCATGTCTTACTCTTTAATCAAAAAGACCTCTCCAAGTCTCTGAACATGTTAAATATGCGATATGTTCTCAAAGTCTATGTCATTTGACAGCTATTCGGTTTTTTAGTTTAAATATTTCTTTTTGCTTCTCCATGGAATACTCTTCAATTTATAGTTCAAAGTGTAAACCATATCTTCAAAGTGAGCAAGATAGTATTTAATGTGTGATAGAAAAAAATGCTTAAAATTGAAATCTTACATGATTAGATGAGCAACTTAATTAAATTATAACATAGACATAACATGAAGAAATTACAAGCCATGCCAGAAATAAACATACATTGATTCAGAAACATTTTTGTTGCTATAGTTTTATGTTCCTGTTAGGTTAAAAAATTAGTATATTCAATGTGATTCAACTTCTAAAAATTAACCTTATTTATATACATAGTGACTCACATAACACATATATTTTTTAAGGTTAAGTTTTTAAAAATGTATACTTTCATGTAACTATGATCACAATCAATATATGGAAGTATATATATATATATATATATATATATATATATATATATATATATTTTCATCATCCAAAAGCTTCCTTTGTTACTCTTTCTGATAAATCTATATTCTCACCTCAATTCAATGCAAATCCATGTAGCTTTCCATGACTAGAGATAGGATTTCTTTTCCAGAGTTTCACACAAATGTATATATAGCATATTCTCTTTTTCATTTGTCTTTTTAAATTTGATGACTTTGAGATTTACTTGCTTATCTCAGTAACTCCCTTTTTCATTGTTGTATAATATTCTACTTGCATATTCAAGAATTTATCTGCTCACATGTTAATTGGCTTTTGGATTGTTTTCCATTTTTGCTTGTGAATAAAGAATAAAGCTTTGGGCTGGGGATTTAGCTCAGTGGTTCAGGCTCCTATCTTGCAAGTGCAAGGGCCCGGGTTCAATCCCCAGTAACCACATGCCATACTGGGTGTGGAGACTCACACTCAGCAGCAATCAGTACCACACACCACAGTGCTGGGAGTGGTGGCTCATGCCTGTAATCCCAGCACTTGGGAGGCAGAGGCAGGAGGATTGCTGTGATGTGAGTTTGAAGCTGAGCTCAGAGCCAGCCTGAACTCCAAAGTGAGACCCTGTCTCAAAAAACCTAAAAAAAGAATAAAGACCCAATGTCTGCATGGATATTTATTTTCATTTTTCTTGGTTAATTTTTAAAATGGAACTGCACAATTGATTGGTGTCTTCCTCTATTTTTGTGTGCGATGACAAAATATTATAGATTGACTGAAATTTTAAACAAACTTTTGTGCCTCATCTGGAGTCACAGAAGTTCTAGATCTTGTTGCCACAGGAGTCAGTGTGTAGTGAGGGCGTGATTTCTGATTTATAGTTGCTGTCTTGCTCTAGCAGGGGACGGAGGTCTCTGCAATCTCTTTAGTGAAGGTCTTAATCCCATTCGGCATGCTTCCATCTGTTCCCTAATTATTTCCAGAGCTGTATCTCCACCACTTTGTGAGTTAAAATTTCAGTATGAATCTTGGGGAAAATACAGATTCATTGCATAACAAGAAGTATGTGTGTTTTTAACTTCATAGAATACTGCCAAATTCTAAAGTGATTTAGCATTTTTCTGGCCTACAATAGATCCATGGGATCTTTTTGTTTGTTTGGGGGGGAAGGTGAATTCCTTTGGTTTTTTTTTTTTCTTTCTTTAGATTTTAAAGTTTTAGTTTATTAGTACTTCATTTGCATTTATCTAATGGCCAGAAATGCTGAACATTGTTCTCATGTATGTATTAGCTATCTGTACTACTGAGAAATATCTATTCACTTTGATTGCCCATTTTTAAATTGGGTCTTATGTTAAGGAGATTAATTTCTAACTTTTTTGTATATTCTAGATATTAATTCCTTGTCTGAAGAAAATCTGGCAAGATTTCTTTCCCATTCTGTAGGTCATCTCTTTACCCTGTTGGTTGTTTCCTTTGCTGTAGCGAAGGTTGTACAGATGGATCGAGGGAGAAAGGAATGAGATGGGAAAAAACTGAGATTTGTGTGCACATGTACCAACTCCACACGAGGAACATGGACACTGTATCACACACGTTCCTTTTTTCCCATTTATTGAGTTTATTGGTAAATTTTAGATATACATTATGATCACATTCAACATTAAAAATTTGTATCTGTAAATGACATATCTTGATTTTGATTTTTCCCATTCCCTTGCCCACCCTACCATCCCCCACCCCCTATATACATATACTTTGCTTCTATTTTTTTTTGTTTTTACCATGAGAAGTTTTCTTTTCCTTCTTTACTTTCCCCGACTCTCCTTTCACTTTTCCCTTTGAACATTTTTTTTTCTGTTTCACAATACCTATCATACATTCCTGACCTCATTTATGTCTGTTTCTCATACTAGAGAAACAATATGGTATTTACACATTTGCATCCTATTTATTTTACTTATGAGTGTGTCTTTAAGGTACATCTATTTAAGTATAAATCTCTCTAATTTATCACTTTGATGGCTGTGCAATGCTCCATTTTATTTTTTAAAAATCCCACATCTTCCTTATCCAGTCTCCAGCTGATTGGCATTGAGGTTGTTCAAAAGATTTAGTTATTACAAACTGAGCTGCTATAACATGGGTTGCACACACACGTACTGTTAAAAAAATAAAGGGTTCGGGATTCAGCTCAATGGAACTGTACCTGCTTGGCAAGTGTATGATCCTGCGTTTGATCCCCAGTAGGGCCAAAAATAAATAAAATAAAAAGCAAAATACACTATCAATCATATCTGCTGGTGAGTGTTCAAATCTTTCAGTCCTTCTTTAATTTGTCTTTCTATTGTGAAATTTTAAAAAAATTTCATATACAGATAACTTCAGTATTATATATCTATCTATATCTATATCTATATCTATCTATCTATATATATACATATATATATATATATCACTGTGTTACATAATATTTCTCTTAGTCTGTCATTTCATTTTCATTTTCTTTTTTAATTGATTTTAGTAGTATATTTTCTATACACACTTTGATCACAATAGACATTGAGAATTTGTACCAGTCCATGATATGATTTCTCATTTTTTCTCATTTTCCTCCCCTCCCTACCACCCCCGTCCCATATATGCATAAGCTTTATTTCTTTTTCTAAATAGTTTATTGCAAAAGAAATTTTATGTGGTTATACTTTTATAAAAATAAAACTGTTACATATACTCATCATATGCAAAAAAAGAACCTGGCAGATACACACAGTGTTTATCTCCAGAGGATCAAATTGATTACTCCTAGGTGGTAGAATTAAAGTTCATTTTTAATATTTTTTCTGCTCCAACTTTCTAAAGTAGATATACAATACTTTTATAATTCAAAATAGTATGTATGAATAATGTACAATCACCACAATTTTTAGGTAAATCTTTACATTGTCTGTATTTCATATAATGCCTACCACATGAAAATGCATGACCGTGAATGAAATGGAGAGATAATAATCATGTTTTTCTCTTTTTTAGCATCATTTAAATATGTTACACATGTGTATACATTTTTTTTTTTGGCTCAGTTAATAGGTTCTAAGGCAGATGATTCAAACACTTTAAGATTTGGTAGGAGACCAAGAAGTGACTACAGCATGGAGTTTTGCCTGAGATGGCCAAACCAAAGCAGGCTCTACTTTTTTCCTAGAAGAATTCACCTATAAAAAACACAGGGCCTCTCCCAGCTACTTGAGATCATCACCTCCTCTTTATTAGAAGGGATCAGAGGAGATCTCAAACCATTTTGAGGTATCTTTATTATTAACAAGAGGAAGGTCACCCTTTACACAGATGCTACCTCTGCATTCCTTGGTCATTTGAGCCAGGACGACAATATCATTATCCACATAATCAAATTGGATGATTTCATCGTCCGGTTCTAATCTGCATAATATCATTAACCAATTTCCTGTGAAACATGAGCTACCAGATATTTGATACATCATTGTCGGTTGCTATGTTTGGTTACTCTATTAGGTAACTGTGTTTGAAGTATTAGTTTTGGTTGCTGTGCTCCAATCTTTTCCCTAATAAGGGTAAATATGTAGAAGGAGTGATTGCAAGATGTCTGGAGAACATTTGAATAAAAGAAATGTTCTTTGAGCAGATAAGGTCTAGTTACCTACTCATTCATGTGTAAATAGGAAAGATAATCAGGGAACTCTGGTTTTTTTTTTTTTTTTTTTTTTCCCTGAGTAAATTGAATGGTAACTACTTTCTCTGTAGTGGAATTCCTTTCTGCTTTTTGGGCAAATATTTGAAGGGCAGATGTTGGGGACGTCAGACATTTATGATTGGAGATAAAAGCGTGTTTGTTTTAATTTTCGAGCAGCATTCCATGGGGAAAGAACTTTTGCAAATATTAATCTCCCTCTAGATTTTGCTTCTAATTTCTGTTTTGAGGGTAAATCACTTCTTATGAGCAGAGATACATGTGACACATTTGGTAACATCATTGGAACAGAAAAAACTTTCTGATAGCAAAAATAAAAAACACATTATAAGTCACAGCCTTTCCTGACAGGAACTTTTTTCTGGGAAACATAAGGAAATTGTCTAATTACTGGTGAGTTCTGAAGAACTTGTTAACTTGTGTTACACTGAATATGAGTTATTTCTTAGTTTGGTCCATCTAATGCCTTGTTACATTGACAAGTCTTGCTGCCTGGCTCCAAACGACTGGTTTATTGGACCACTGATTTTCAAGTTCCTTGAAGAAATGAGATTTAATTTCAAGCTTTCTCATGCCTTCTCCTAGGTGTAGGAATGGTCATCGCACATCATTGTAGCAATCGCTGGACTTCATCTGGTTCAGATTTGTATGAGAAAACTTGAAAATGAGCGGCAGTATTTTTCACATAGCCCAAAAGCCTTGGGAGAAGTGAGTGACTCAACCTGGGGAAAGGGTCTGTAGTCACCTTTTCTGCCTTTATTTCTTCTAGTGCCCTAAACACTACAGAAGACAGTCTTGGGAAGGACAAAAGTGGTAATCTAAGTTTCTGTCCCCAGCAATTGAAAATCAACAAACTGAAGCCTGAATTTTAATTCATTGGAACATTCCAATCTCAGCAATAAATTCAGGTATTGGTTTACAATTCTAGGTCTGTAGATTAACCTATTGGAGCTTCAATATTCTTGGCCATAAAATGGAAATAATACTAATAGCTTTGCCACTCATTTATTTTAAAATTAATTGAAATCAACAAATAATTAGGACAACAGCTAACACAGCATGGCTCAACAAATACGAACAACCTCATTTTTGTTGGTATTAGCTTTACAGGTATTAATTTTCACTTTTAAAATTATTATTATTTTATTGGTATTAATATGGTGTCCGAAAAAGTTAAACTGTAAAATATGTAAAGTGAAAAATGGCAAGCTCTTCTCTTTGGTAGTTGTTCCTCTAGAAATAACCATCGTCAAGCACTAGAGAATGTTGCATCCCACATCATAACTAAAGCAGACTTTGAGTTAAGTCCTTGGAGGGAGAGAGTTCTGGAGGATCCGGGCTGTGCCTTAGCCACGTGCTGGGATAGAACAGTGTTTCCCATTGCATGGAGATAGTATTCAAGATGAGGTGAGGATTGCTGGGAATCAGTTCACAGTTTTATTTGGCTCCACAGACCTGTGATCTCTTCCTAAAATTCTGAAGTCTGAAAAGCTCCAAAATCAAACAAGTTTTGTTCAGGGCATAACGTCATTTGTGAGGTAAGCAGCACTTATTTGAGGTGAAATTCCACACTGATGCTCTGTGAGACCACTGCAGAGTTTCTGTCTTCCAAGTGCATATTATACTCAATTACATTAATACTTTCATACATGAGGTGCTGCCTAGAATTTACTGAGGATACATATAGAATAGGTATGCATGTTTTCCTAAAATATGAAAAAATTTAAGATAGAAACTATATTTCTCCAAGCTTTCTGGATAGAGGGTGAAGAACTATATACCTCCTCAGGGTCCTGTGGTCAGGGAAGTGAGCCAACCCAGTGTCACTCATCATTTTCTCCCTAGTGTCCACCTTGGAGCACCTGTTCCTTAGTTGCTGTCGCTCACCTCCACAAAAAGTGTGGATAAGTTTCCAGAGGAAAGAGAGGTTGTCAGGATGAAGATCGACAGCTATGACAGACCATGAAGGTGTCTTGCCTAGGAGAAGTCATATTGTGCTAAAAGCTTTTGAACCCGAGAAGTCAAAATGCAGACACCTTGGGATAATCAGCATTCATTCTGAGTAATGACTTCTCCAGTCAAACGAGAATATGACCTCAAGGACATAACAATAGGTCTTTGTACTTGGAGATTCAGATTCTTCCTTGCTTTGGGCTTCCGGTTATGTGTTTAGCTTGATTACCCCAGCAAGCAACCTCCACACTCCTGTCACCTGCGGGGGAGACGGTGGGGGGCAAGTCACTCTGACGTGACCCTATCTGTGTTTCTTCTGCTCATCTTACAGATAAAATGCCTCTGACATTAAGGAGTAGAGGTCAGTCATTATGAATCATAACAGATATTTAAGGGCATATTAAAGAGATACAAGGCTCTCAGGCCAAAGCAAGATATGGATATATTAATGAAACATTTCTGAAAAATATGTAATTTGGAAGGAGGTTTGTTTGCTAATGAAAATTTAAAAATAGTGTCGGAGACAGAAATTATTAAAGGGTCATGCATGGACAGAAACCTCAGCTCAGAATGGTGATGGGCTGGATTGGGATTCTGATCTCTTGGAAACACCATCAAACATTCCACTCCTCTAAAGACTCCCTTTGCTTATGCCTAATGGTTTATTTTTAACTAGATGAAAATTCCTGTCGGGGAAAAGGCTTAAGAACCTAGGCTTCTTGATTTCTCTATGTCTTATTCACATTGTGTTTATATGATTGTGTTCATACATGAAGTAATAGCAATTTGCCATAAGACATGGGCTAAAGAGAGCTCGAGAAAAAGCTATGTAGGGAGCTCCTGGGAGGGCTTCCCCCGGTGGGAGGACCCTCCTCAGGTTCCACCTTTGCCTGTACACAGCGCTGAATGATTAACTTCAGCTCACTACAGGTAAGTGCTGCTCTTGTTAGATGGGAAAATACATCTTCCCTTCCAGTTGTTTTTCCTGAAGTAAAACATCTATTTTAGTACTTTACTTCTTCTTTTTTTAAGGTTAGGTTGCATCAGATTGAGAACAATTAGTCACTGAAAAATATTTACTAAGTATGTAGTATGTTATTCATATAATGCCAAAAAGAAAGAAAGAAAAGAAAAGAAACAAATGTTCCTACCCTAGAGAGAAAAAAACAACAAACTTTTTACAGGAAGAAAACACTTCTGCCACTGGCCCAGGGCTGGTGGATGAGGCTGAGTGACTGTAGGGAGCATCTGGGGCTGGCTTGGTTAATGGCAAAGTGCAGAAGCCGGAGCTGACTTGGTGAGAGGTTCTGAGAACTTGTGAACAGAGAAGACACTTGCATGTGCCCAGGGCCCGGAAAGGATGCAGAAGGGTGACTAAGGGCAAGTTATGTCTAATTTTAGCTCAAATGTCTGCAGACTTTTCCTATAATGTGCTCCCTAAGCAATATTTTGGGATTTTCCAGCCATTGGTCCCTGCCACAATTTGACTACACAACTCTATTACCCACTAACATGTCTGTAGACAAATATATCCTGTGTGAGAATGACTGTTTCTATAAAATTTTATTTAGAAAAACTGGAAGCTCAGGTGCAGCTGTTATAAGTTTCCAATCCTCACCCCATAGCGCATGGTTGTTGAATGCGACTTTTCACAAGGACTTAGAAATCAAGATTTTTAAAATGTTGACTCAAACATTGCCATCTGACCACACACTCAGTAAAATGTGATAACTGAAGAGGAGAAAATAATCTTTCTGAGAAGGACAAATGACATGAGCAGATGATGAATGGAGTAGGACATGGTGGACAACTTAGGAAAGTGGACACGAGTTGGATTCACTGGGGTTGAGTCTCAGCACTGCAATCTGTTATCTATGAGATTTTGGACAAATTAAATACTGCACCTCCCAGGACTGGGGTCCCCATCCTTTCTGTCTTGAAAATTGAGTTATATTCTTAATAAGGCCATTCCTGGCAGAGAGAAATCATCAAGGCATGTTTGAGGGACATATAAAAGTAATTTAAGAAGCTAAGCCAGGTATGGTGATATAGACCTAGCACTCTGGGAGCCCAAGACAGGGGGACTGTAAGTTCAAGCTCAGCCTGGGAGACTTGCCAACTTAATGAGATTCTGTCTTAAATCAAAGGCATAAAAAAGAGTGGAAGGTGGGGAGTTAGCTTAGTGCAAATTTCTGAGTTCAAGCTCTAATACCACAAAAAACAAGATTATTTAACCCAGCTAACTATTAGGAATGAGTGCCAGTTCTGTCACTCCCTGTGCATTTCCTACACTGCCTGTTTTATTATTTGCAGTTCAGATTCATGTGTTCTACAGAAAAATACAACTTTCATTTATTTTAGAGTCAGAGTTCACTCTCCACTGGTCACTCACCTTGCAAATGCATCTCTTCTTCCCTATTGGGATCAGATATTTTAGAAACATTCGCATAAATAAAAACTGGGAAGGAAGCAGAGAGAAGGAATAGCTAAAGAAGTCACAGTTCTTGCCAGAAGCCTGCGAAAGAGGGGAGTATTGTTATCCCCTCCGCTCCAAGTTCGGAACTGGGCCGTTCGGAGACAGTGATTGGAGCTTACACCACATTTCACGTCAGGCTCACTCTCTCTCTTGCTCACATAGAGGTTTGTTTTTAAAATGTGTTCTGTAGAGCTGAGGCTTAAGAAAGTGATTATAAGGTTCTGGTGAGTAGATGTCTTGCCTGTCTTTATATATCTGTTAATTAAATCCACGAATACATGAAAGGATCAACAAATGAAGGCACTGAGGACAGAGCGACTTCATTCTCACCTATTTTATCCCTGCGTGAGAGGTGGTGGGGGTGGTGGTGGCTCATGCAATACTCTAGAGGGAAAGTACTTAAAGGTCACCGAAGTCCACATATCACCCTCTCAGAACGGATTTGGGACAGCTTGTTAGGAATGATATTTACAAAAAATATGTTGATAAATTATAAAGTATCAAGGCTGCACGAACTGTAATAGGGTCTCTTCTCTAGGTGTGAGTGAAGGCTCAGATATGTGTAGTAGATGGGGATCCTACTTCAAGTCCACAGAGTCTCCAACGGTCTCACAGCTCTGAGAAATTCCCACCGGCTTCTTTCCCAGGTCCCCTCCCCAAGAGCAGACATCGCGTGCTGTGGCTCCTGTCTAGCATCAAAAGACAAATACTTTGGAGGAAAACAACAAGCTCTATTTCTTACTTGACATTTGGCCTTATCTGAGTGTCTCAGGTAAGAGAGGAAGAGAAAGATTTGAGTTTGAGAAAGGGCTTGTATTTCTCCTTTCGTCTGAGGCCCCATAGATATTAGGGCCACCTAATAATGACATATAATGGCATTAATGACATATGCAGTGCTTTGGCACCTCGGGCTTAAAGCATTGGAGCACAATTGTCCCTTCGACCCGCAGACCGGGATACTAGTGGAGGGGAAAAGCGTGCCAGCCCTGGAGACTTACGGCAGCCCTTTGTCACTGGAGCCTGGGGAAGGGATATGCTCCACTAAAAGAAGCAACACAGGCAGGCTTGCAGGTGAGGGTTAATCAGCCACTGAACTTTATTTCATAGTGCTAATGTGACCTCATTGGTCCACACAGGGTGGTGAGGCCTGAGGATATTCGAATTGGGTTAGAATTTGTCCCAACAGTGCTCAGCTCAGCACCTCCTCTGATGTGAGCAGCACTCGCTAAAATGCAGCCCCCTCACAATCGTTCTTTTTTAAGTATGCTTTGTAATTCTTCAGATGAGGTTTTCTTAGGATCTATTGTATTAGGGAGCCCCAAATCTGTAATTTCTTTCTAATGAGGCCTGTTAATTTGATGACAGAATTATCAAATAAAAACACCGCCCTCCGTTGGTCTGTAGGGTGCTTCGTAATGAGATGGATCCAGGGGGAGCAGAGAGTTGCTGGTGACATTAAAGAAGCCAGTGTCCCTGACTAAGGAAGGCCTTATTAATGATTTTAGTCCCAAAGGAAGACATACAGAAAAAATCTTCAGAAAGGAAGAAACGCCAGTGGTGAAATCAAAGCAACCCAGATGGCCTATAAACAGACTAATTATGTGGAAGACCCAGGAGCAACTCTAAAGTTTCCTCCCCAGCTGCCTGTGGAGGCTGCCAGGTAGCCAGATGCTGGCATGGTGAACTCTCCTTCCACAGGTCGTCAGCAAAATGGGGCTGCGCAGCACCGCGAATAACAGCCCGCAGCACATTTCTTCTTGCAACAAAAGAACATTTCAAATCTTTATGGGCAGAAGTCTAGAGGATTTGTAAACCTGCATAATATTTAGTGAACAAAAATTATTCTGCAGTTTGTTTTTGTGGCTGGAAAACATAATAGCAGAGCACCCAGTGCATGTATTTATTCGTGTTCACAAGCGCACTGGTACATTAAGGAGAGGAAATGTTTCTAGCATGTTGTTAAGTAATTGTAAGGTAGAGATAAATGGGAAGATTGTGATTCATGATTTCATTTCAGGCCCATGTTCTATCATCGTAGAAGTGTCAAGCTTCTCCAAGCTTGGTTCGGATGCTGGAATAAGATGCTGTTGGCGGCCCCTAACAGATATTTGTGGGCAACTAGTGCAGTCCTGGCTTGAAAAGTGAGGTGTGGAGTTTCCCGCAGTACTGACAGAGAAGCCAAGCGTTCACATTCCGAAAGGCTAAACAAGAAAGAATAGTGGGAAAACAGAAGGCAATGATTTTATATTTAAAACTAATCAACTAATTTAACCATGGCCAAACCATGTCATCAAAGATACTGAGCAATGTACTTGCGGAAGTATCTGCCACGATTTCTTAGCTATTTCTTATCATGGTGATTTTATTTTATTTTATTTTATTTATTTTTTGAGCCAGGGATTTAGCTCAGTGGTTCCAGTGCCTGCTTTGCCAGTGCAAGATCTCAGGTTCAATCCCCAGTAATCACATACAACAGTGCCAGGTGTGAAGACTCACAACCACCAGCAATCAGTACCACATACCACAGTGGGTGTGGTGGCTCAGGCCTGTCATCCCTGCATTGGGGAGGCAGAGGCAGGACGATTGCTGTGAGTTTCAGGCTGAGTTCAGAACCAGCCTGAACTGCAAAGCCTGACATTGCCTCAAAAAAATTTTTTTTCTTTTTAAACCGAGGAGTTTCCATCTTTCCCTGCATGCTCCCTTTTAGGTACAGGGTCTCCCTTGGCAAGAGGAGATCTTATTTGCGGCAATTCTATTTTTAGTATCAAGGCTCTGTCTAGAAACCTGGACGAAGCAATGCCCTGCTGGCTCTTGAGTTCTTCTGGACTCACAGGTAGATGGTTTTGTCATATCTCTTTTATTTCCCAGCTTCCATAATAGTGCTACCTATTCCCTGAAGGCAGGGCAGAAATGGTATGTGGTTCGCTTAAAATTTCTGTCTTGCCTAAAGGACTGGCCTTCCTATTTCTTTCCTTTGTACTCCCTGTCAGGTCTAGGCAGCAGTACCTAGCAGCACCACTCTGTATAGTTGATGTTAATATTTAACTTCAATTATAATATTAGAATCCTCGGCTAACATTTATTAAACACTTTCCACACGAGGGCACTGTGCCGAGCACTTTACACGCACGATGTCCTCCCCACCAACCACCAACCACACAGAGCAGCTGCTCCTTGAGAGAGAGGAGGAGCGAAGGGATGGGGCAGCAGTGTGGACGGAGCTGGCTGCATGGGCCCAATGGCTCCTCCGTCTTCCTGCAGTCCAAGCTACGTGGTTCCTTCCTGTCTCGGTACCTCAGTCTTATCCTTTCTGAATTGATGCCCATAATACTACTTTATCAATAGGATGGTTGTGCTGGCTGCAAGCATGATTGGATTTAGAGAATATGGGTGTACTTAACATGTGGTGATTGCCATGTATTAGGTGTGATCAATAATAATATTTATGTTCCTGTTAACAACCAAGAAAATGGAGGTTTAAATTACTAAGCACAAAGAGATACAGCGAAAAAGCAGAGCCGGGATTCAGACACGGCTATCTGGTTCCAGAATTTGCACTCTGATCCAGTGTCTCCACTATACAAATTCAGTCCACCTGATATCTATCCTCTTGCATGTCCCCCACATCTTCCTAAATTGATTTAAGAATATCTTTATCTGCATTTCCATAATATTGTTAGTTGGATAAATTATAACTGTGCCTGTGGTGCACGACTCTAATTCCAGCACTCAGAAGAGTGAGGCAGGAAGATTCCAAGTTAAAGGCTAGCCAGGCTGCAGGACAAGTTTGAGGCCAGTTTGAGCTACATAATCTCTCAAAAACACCCCTCATAATAATGAAGAAGTATACAGTCCTATGTATTTTTAGTATTTTCCATTATTTTAATACTAGGTTCTTATTCAGTAGGTGTTATTGTTTTCAACATTATGGTTACCTATTTCTTCAATCTAGTCCCTTCCCCCTAAACTCTTTAATGCTACCTTTTTAGTGGAGACATTCAAAATTCCTTGCTTCAGCAGGTATAACAGCACCCCAGTTAGACTCTGTGCTACCCTATCCTTCACCAAACTTTGTCAGGAGAGCATGTTAGTGAGTCTGTCTTTGGTGCAACCCAAAGTCTCTAGTTCCCCAGCTGATAAAATTGATCAGCACATTAACAGTCAAATATGAGGCTCAGTAACTTCATGATAACTTGGATAGCTTACCTCTTATAAGTCTTCTCTAATGATTATTTATGAATAGGGAACTTTCTCTGCTACTGAAAACAGTGATGAAGAGTGTTGATTCTTAAACATCTCTTGTCCGAATGTAAAAATGGTTGAGTTGATCTTATGTGAAAACTAAAGAAGTTGATTTCACAGAATTAGAGAGGTAATTGGTCAAGAGGGGTTAGGAAAGGTGGGGAAGAGATAGAGGGTGCATAATGGTACTGAAATAGTTTCATGGGAGAAATATGTTCTAATATTCCACAGCAACTCACAATTTATTACACATTTTATGTAAAGAACTAGAAGAAAGGAGTTTGAAGATCTGTACCACAAATGAATGATAAGCAAATACAAATTACTTTAATGTGATTACATTATGTAAACAAATTACATGATTTGATTATAATGGTAATGTATTTTGGATTATAACATTTTATTGTATAAATATGTGCTGTTATTATATGCCAATAAAATATTTCCTTAAGAAGAAAAAAGAATTGCTTTAGTAGTAATATGGGAAAATGTAGTTTTCTTTGCTCTTGTTGCACCAAACCAAGCCATATAAAATTTTGAACTGGCTGAAAAACACCTTGTACATCTGCTTATGGTCACAAACATCTTCATTAAGAAGCATATCTTAGGGCCAGGGAGTTAGCTCAGTGGTTCCGGCGCCTGTCTTGCAAGCGCAAGGGCCCGGGTTCAATTCCCCGGTAACCACATACCATACTGGGCGTGGAGACTCACGCCCAGCAGCAACCAGCACCACATACCACAGTGCCGGGAGTGGTGGCTCATGCCTGTAATCCCAGCACTCGGGAGGCAGAGGCAGGAGGATTGCTGTGATGTGAGTTGGAGGCTGAGCTCAGGGCCAGCCTGAACCACAAAGCGAGACCCTGTCTCAAAAAACCTAAAAAAAAAAAAGAAGCATATCTTAATTCATTAAGGCTGCTATGACAAAACATGATAAACTGGGAAACTACAAACACCAGAAATCTGTATCTCACAATTCCAGAAATAAGGAAGTCCAAGATCAAGGTGCTGGCAAACTCAGTGTATTGGTGAGATTGTGATAGCTGTGACCAAAATGCCTGACATTCACAACTTTAAAAAAATGGAAGTTTTTATGGCTTCTTATTTTAAAGTTTCAGTCCATGGTAAGCTAGCTCTAAGTCAGAAACACTGTGGTAGAAAGAGCATGGGGGTTGGGGGGGGGTGGCGGGGATATAGCTCAGTGGTTCCGGCGTCTTGCAAGCGCAAGGGCCTGAGTTTGGTTCAATCCTCGGTAACCACATTACAATACTGGGCGTGGAGACTCACACCCAGCAGCAACCAGTACCACATACCACAGTGCCAGGTATGGTGGCTCACGCCTGTCATCCCAGCACTTGGGAGGCAGAGGCAGGAGGATTGCTGTGATGTGAGTTGGAGGCTGAGCCCAGGGCCAGCCTGAACTACAAAGGGAGACCCTGTCTCAAAAAAACCTAAAAAAAAAAAAAAAAAAAGA
>PVIR01012542.1:0-44420 GCA_004026965.1 Petromus typicus
GAAAGCTAATATTTCTCTTGCCTTTATCACCTTTAACCTGTTAGGTATTGTTACTTTAAAATCCCTGACAGCCACTAACTCCCACAGCCAAGTCATCTCTTGAGTCTGGTTTTGCTAATTGTTCTACCACACGGCAACATCTTGTTTTGTTTCTCCTTTTTTCCTGTGTCTCAAAATTTTGGATTGAGTGCTGCACATCATCCATAGGAGAACAGTAGGTTGCGTGGTTCTTAGTCCTTGAGATGGATGCCCTCTTCTTTTATCAGGGTATATTTTACAGTCTACTAATTTTCAAACTTCTCCAGTGGTGGGATACTGTTGCCTTACACTAGCAGGGTTTTCTGAGTGCTTGGACTCCACTCTCAGTTTTCAGCTCTTACACAGCTCTACACTCTTGCCCCTTCTCCTGATGGTAGACTTCAGATACTTACCACTCCATGCTACAATTGTGAGAATAGAGGACATTTTCAGAACCTGAGCTGAGCTGTGCCTGTGAACTTTGAGGTGAGATTTCCTTGCCCATTCTTACATGCAACATGCCTTGAATTTGTAGCAAATCTTGGACAGGACATTTCCGCTGTCACTGTGGGTGTTTATACAGGCCTTCAGCGGAGAGAATTTGCCACTATACCCCAGTGGCTTGAGGCTTATGTACCAAAGGGTTGCAATTAGGAAAACTGTACGATGACTTATTTTAGAAATAATATTAATCTAGAAATAAAGAATAGGTGAGGAGTAAACAAGATAGGTAGGAGATAGAGGGACGAGATGAAAATAGCTGAGTCAAAGACAGGCGTTTAACATTTATTTTTAGTGATTCATGTGCAAGGCAAAACTATGCTAAGTGGTGTGTATGGGTGTGTCTAAATCTCATTTAATACAGACATTCTATAGAGAAGTTTTTATTAGCTCAGGCTTAGATACAGGAAAGTAAGGTGCAAAGAGTGCAAACAAGGCAAGTGTCCAAAGGACTGTTGGATGCTCTTATCCACCAGAATCCCTTGGCTTCCCCACAGGCTGTGAGCTAATGAGGTGTTCTTTGATTACAGGCTCACCAGGACCCAAGGGGAGCCCAGGCTTCCCTGGAATGCCAGGCCCTCCTGGGCAGCCTGGCCCTCGGGGTTCAATGGGACCCATGGGACCATCTCCTGATCTGTCCCACATTAAGCAAGGCCGGAGGGGTCCTGTGGTCAGTATCTTATCAGAGATCCATTTATTGTTGTTGAGGAAAGCGTGTATCCTGTGACTTTTCCTTCTGTTAAACCAGATATTTATGTATTGCAGGGTCCACCAGGCGCACCAGGAAAGGATGGCTCCAAGGTAAGTCTTCCGAGTGGGCCACACAGGCTGAAGGCCCTGCTTCTCTTTCCAGTGCAGGCCTATGTTAACAAGCACTATTTACATCTCTGTTACATGTAGCAGTACTGACACACAGACAGGCAGGTTGAATTCTCTAAATACTAAAATCTAAAAACTGAAACTCTTTAAACATTGATGTGATGCTCAAAAACGTTTGGATGTTGCAGTATTTCAGATTTTAGATTTTCAGATTAGTGAAACTTACCTGACAGTCTCTGCAAACATTCCAAAATCCAAAGACTCTGTAAAACTTCTGATCCTAAGCATTTTAAATAGAGGATATTCCACCTGTACTTTTTTCTGAACAACTGGGAACAAAATTTGAAGTATAGAATGAACCCTAAAAGCAAATATGACAGCCAGGACCATTCCTAAGAAATTAGGTCCCTGCAGGTTTTTAATAAACCTCCGTTTTGTGATACTTGGATATGTTTCTCTCATCAGCAAGAGTTGTTTTATAGGGTAATTGTTTTTTTTAAAAAAAATCTCCTTTAAGATTATTAAGTCAAAACAGAAGTTCCTTTCTATACTGGTGAGTGGTTTCACTTTTGAGGGCTTCCTGCTATTGGTCCTCAGAAGAAATCAATGTGTTATACTTTAGAAAATTTCTATTATTCCACATGCTGCCTGGGAATACTTGTCAGAGTTGATTTGAAAATGTATAATTTGGGGGAAATCAGCATGAAAAACACTTGACATGAGTATTTCTGTTCAACTAAGCAGTCCCACAAGTCCAACTTCAATTATACATTTGTTTCTTATAGAAAATACTGTATTTGTTTTGTGCGGGAAAACCATTGTGAAGGGTTAGGGTCTGACTGGAGTCTGTGTGGTAAAGATCATATGGTCCAGAACACTAACCCTGACCTTTCTGTTTTAGGGAGAGAGAGGAGCACCTGGGCCCAGAGGGTCTCCTGTAAGTGGCACTACCTGTCCTGCCTCCATGATGGGAATGTTCTCAAGGGTGTATCTCTTACCCTTATGAGAGCCTCCAAGCGGGTTCTCATAGTAGAAGACTCCTAACCAGAACTCTGTGGTTAGGAGGAGAGTCAGGGAAGGCTTCACCAGCTGGTCCTGATTTCTTTCTAAATTTGTTTTCCATGCTACTTTTAATTTTATCATGGTTAATCTTTATGTGGAGCACATTCTATTAAGTCTAGTATGCCATAACTCTGTTTCCAAGTGCAGTGTATCGTACATATCTAGAGAACTAGACTAGAAAGCAGTGGGTTTTCAATACTTGTAACCCAAGATAGTTCTAACAGGTCACATCTCCTTCACAAAGCTTAAAGATGTGCACGGCTACTTGAGACCTGAGAAGGAATTACCTAAATACATCAGCAGTGTCTGAGAGGCTCAGAATGGAAACTAGTAACATCCAACAGTATAGAAAATGCAAATAAGTCTACTACTTCTGAAGAAATCAGTATTATATCTGAAGAAAGACTGACAGCCATGATCACAGGGAGAGTAGGTCTCACCTCTTCCATCTGTAGCTTCCTGACCACAGGGACGTCACTTAGCACCTCTGGGCATTTGTCTCCTTGCTCACGCAGTACCAGTAGGATAGTCTGATCCGACATTCTTGAGTACTTATCTTGAGAGTAAAATGGCAGCAAAATATCAGCCTGTTTAAGTGCTTTGCAGTGTCTACTGTTGCTTCTAAGGTGGTAGCCACCATGGTGACAGACATAATAGGAGTAATAACAGTGTCACCTTTAGGTTGTAATAGGTCCAGAATATGCATATTTATACATCTTTTAATCAACTTTACCATAACATTGCATGAAAATTAAACTACATAACGATAAACTAAACTATATAACGATAAAGGATACAGTAAATGGGAAGATTAAGAAACTTTTTTTTTTTTTTTTTGAGACAGGGTCTCACTGTGTGGTTCAGGCTGGCCCTGAGCTTAGCCTCAAATTCACAGCAATCCTCCTGCCTCTGCCTCCCTCGTGCTGGGATTACAGGCATGAGCCACCATACCTGGCACTGTGGTACGTGGTACTGATTGCTGCTGGGCATGAGTCTCCACACCCAGTATTGTATTGTATGTGGTTAACAGGTGATCGAACCCGGGTCCTTGAGCTTGCAAGACAGGTGCCGGAACCACTGAGCTAAATCCTCAGCCCCAAGAAACTTTTTTTTTAATCTTTCCTAGTAGTCCAGTCATTGGTGTCTCTACAATATACATTCAACCTCATTTAGCTTGCCAGTGTAAGTTAACCACCTTATAAACATCTTAATTTTATTTTGAAAGAATATATATTTTGGAGTGTTTATTATGCTATAAGCCCTTTACTTGTATTGTCACATAAATCTTGACCTCTGAATCCTGTGAAACTCTATGATATTGGTCTTTTGGCCTCATTTTCCAGATGTGGAAAATTGAAACCCAAAGAAATGAAGTACTTTGCCAGTGACTGCCCACCTGGCAAATGAAAGAGTTGGGATTCAAACCCAATAGAACCTCGGCCTCTTAAGCATTACTCCAGCATTGCCATAGCATCTTCCAGATTTCTTTGGGAAGTTACGTAGGAAGGTTATTCTCATATTCTTTTATCTGCCAACTTTGCCATAGCCTAGAGTTAAGAGAGAGAGTACATGAAAGTATTAGCAGTGTTCCTATTTGGTGAAAGGAATTGGAGGACAATTTCCAGTGTTCAGACTACCATCATAGTCCTTCTCCTTACTCTATCTGGAACACAGTGTTATCCAGAAGGGAGTTACCAGCAAGCAACAGGGCTGGCAGATTATGGAGCCAGGGAGTCCATTGTTGCCACAGGGTGAATCTGTTCTAAATTGCAGCTTTGATTCCTCCCACTGTGCAGGGACCGCCAGGTTCTTTCGACTTCCTGCTCCTTATGCTGGCTGACATCCGCAATGACATTGCTGAGCTGCAGGAAAAGGTGTTCGGACACCGGACTCACTCTTCAACAGAGGAGTTCCCTTTACCTCAGGAATTTTCCAGCTACCCAGAGACCATGGACTTCAGCTCTGGAGATGATTACCCAGGAAGAACTGAGGCAAGAGACTTGGGAGCCCCCGGAGACATTCACCCCTAGCACGTTCCACATGTGCACACCCGCAGAAAAGAGCAGTACCTTCGCCTGCAGTTAAGGCATCTAAAGAAAAAACTCCTGGGGACCTAGAAAGGAACATTTTCATTTCCTTAACTCTTTTTCCTGCCTTCGCACTACTCCTCTTCCTAGTGCTATTTTCAGTGTCCTGCTAAAGACAGGAAGGAGGAAATGATGACTGTGTGCAATGTCACAGGAAGTCAGCAGGGTAGTCTGCATTGGGACTTGACTTTGACACCCTCATTTTTCAGGACCTTCAGGATTTCTGAGCTAAGTACTCCTGCCACATCTTAAAATTGGGCACAATACCAAAAAAGGGAAGATGGCAAGGTGCGCGCTCAGAAAAGCCTCGAGCCTAACTTCTAAAAAAAAAGAAAAGGGTGTCATGTTTGACACAAAAATGTTGTGTTCCTCCTCACATATCCAAATTAGAAATCTTTAAAATGGAGTGAACATTCATTAATGGATAACTCTTCTTCCTTGTCAGTCCAGTAGGTTTCACATATTCCGTCCTGTTATCCAAACTCATTTCCCAATTTGAGGATTGAAAGGAGAGAATTAAGGGGTGGAGATCAGGAAGAGAATTACAGTGGTTATTTATTACCATAGAGTTTGCCACATTTTAAATTCAAATAGGGTTAAACTAAGGGTTCATGCCATACTTATCCATAAGAATCTTTCACGAGAAGAAAGTTCTCCTGGCTGTAGAAATAAATCCTCTTTTTCAAAGACAAGAAAGGAATGAAATTCCCCAATTCATATTAAAACAGTGGACTCATGGTTGCTAGGATATTTTAATCAAAAGCACAGTCCTGCTGCATAAATCACCAGTGATTTGTTAAATAAGGTCGCTGACCCTTAAGAAGGAGCAAGGAGTTCTCCACTCTGACCAGATGCCCCGAGGTGCCATTGGGCCAGGATCCAGGTGAATCAGTGCACAGTGAAATGGAAAGAGGTTGCTGCTATGGACTGTTGTCAGAGGAGCAGGGAAACCCTGGGGAAGGACCAGGAATGTGCTAAACCAGCTGGGCAGAAGCAGGTAAACTGGCTCTCTTTGGGCACCCAAAGTCTTTGTGCGGAGCCAGCAAGCTTGCCAGGTTACCAGGAATAATACACTGTTAAGAGTTCCCTTTGATGGAGCGGGAAAATGGTTTTTCTTGCTTGGCAAAAAATTTTCTTTCCAATACTCCAATTTTTTTTCTTAATTCACTCAAAATTCCAGTTCTTTAAGGCTTTCTCCTTGATTTTTCCTTCAATAATGTAGGAAGTACAGAAAAGGAAATACCTTTCCCAACCAGTCATAGAGTCACTGTGTCTTCTCAGAGCTCCTCTGGATCCCAAAGGGAAGCATATTCACTTCAAGGTTTCTGTAGGATTCACAGGCTCCAGGAAAAGGTGGCAGCCAGAGGACTTGCTCCTTCTCTGTATTGTTGGGGGCCTCTTGGTTTCAGTGGCATCTTTCAGGTTTAAGGGGTCCACTTTCTCCCTGGACACACACAGGAGCTCCTTATCTTCCTGTTCAAGAGATCTGAACACTTTCGTCCACCTTCACACACAATCATCATCACATTGTTTGCTACATCAGGGTCTCTCTTTCACCCTACAGCATCCCCTTATGTTTCTCAGAGGTTCATATTTGACTTTTTCCACATCCTTTGAACCTAAGTCACTTGCTTACCCTATTGTGACAGCTTGTTTGAAGAAAACACCAACAAGTTTCTGAGTTTGTGTGCCACTCGCAGTCTTCTTCCTAAAGAGCATGAGGACAGGGTCACCTGTCCAGGAGCATGAGGCTCCCCTCTCTTCTTCCGACCATGTTAGAGATATACACAGCAGAGGCTTTTTCTGTGAACACTTGCGCTGCTCTTTCATAATCACGGCAGATGCCCAGTGACTGACTACCAGCATTTGAAGCTGAAGGCAAACGCACTGGCAGTGCTTCTCTTCTGTCATGCCTGGTCCCCTCAGCCTCTCCAGAATCCAAGCTTCACCACAAATGGCCTTGCCAGCCAAGGACTTGGAGGGATTAGGTCCACAGTTGTTGAGTCCCATCTGGGACATTTCAGGTCTGCCTACCTGTGCAGGAGAGAGATGAATGTTCAAAAGAAAACCTGCACAGGCTTCATGATCAATGATTAGATTCATCTTTAATTTTTTTAATGAGCAATTTAATTACTTTTGCTTCTTTTTGACTCTGAACTGTGTTTAGAAATACAATCTCTATTGTTAAATGCTGACAAAATGCAAGCAAACTGCATGTTTGGCCAGAGGCTAGGAAAATATATCAAAAGCATGAGCTAACAGTCAAAATAGCTGGGATCCATGAGATTCATTTAGATAATCATCTCCTCAAACACAGAGTAACTTGTATTTTATATCTAAATCTGCTGTACCAAGTCAATTTAGAAAATTATTAATTCTCAGCTTTTTGAAACTTGGACTACTGCAAGAACTAAGTATGTACTCTATATGCCCAAATTATATATTTCACAGGTAAGGCATCATAAGATATTATTTCTAATACAGCCTTTAGTTATGTATACAAAACCAAAGCTTCCCTGTGTAAATAGGACTTCTGCTCAAACCAAAGTGGAAAAACCTTTTTTTAGGCTGAGGAGTTAAATTTTGCCACAGTTTTCTGAAATCACTACATATTTCATGGAGAAAAAAAAAAAAAAAAAGATTTGTATACCTCCTTGATGCTTTAGTAAAATTGGTGACATCAAATTTTTGCAAGCAATGGTACTAAAAATTTGCTGTTCAAAATAAGAGGGCATATGTTTTAGTTTAGGAAAACCCTTGCCTTCACAGTTCCAGATGGAGAAATTCTAAGTTTTATGTGTCAGAATAGGAGTTTGGGGGTTGGGGATGCAAAGAGGAAGCTGCCTTTTTTTTTTTTTTAACCTCCTCTCTTAATTCCCAACATCTGCCTCAGAATGAGTTGATCAAAGAAATTTCTATGTAAATTCAGATGACAAGTATGTCCATAGCCCAACACATAAATAATAAATGCTCTTTGGTATTAAAGGGAAGCAAGGAGTAGTACCCCACCAAATACCAGGTGCGGAGTAGTACCTGGCTGGTCGTGTTTCCTTCCTAAGGTTCACGAGCTCCCCCACCTCGTCTGGGGATGACCATCACAATCATGCAGGAAAATACTTTCCCACAACCAGGCACCAGGCCTCGCCCTGGGTTTGCAGGCCACAGTTCCCCACCATACTTTCTCCATCACTCTCCTCACCCACTGGAGCTGCCCCAGAGACAGCCATGGCAGCCTCGTTCTTCAAGCTTATCTTTCCAGAAACATTCCTGAAAAGTTTTTTTGCTGGAAACTGAGCCACACAATGAGTAAAATAATATATCAAAAGTTATTAATCATGAATTCAGAGAAACTGGTGAAACTTTTCCTGGCATAGTCAGCATGTATATTTCATAACAAATCAAAAATAGTGTTCCCCTTGGAAAAAAGCACAATGACCCTCATGGTTAAAGCATAAGATCATGAATTTTCCATGGTCCTTCTACAAATGTTGCCACTTTAGAGAAATTATAGAAAAGGACCTTTTATATCTCTCAGAGATCTCAGCATCCTTTGCTAGATTCTCAAACCAACGACCCTGAGAAATTGCATGTGTGTTGTGAGTTTGTTTTTATTTCCCAGTAACTAGTTTATACTTCAGTAGCTCTGTTCATTATTTATAACAGGTCATACAGCAATCAAGCTAATATTCAAACAGTTATGAATGTGATATTATGAAGTACCTTTGTATGATTGTATATTCTTAATAACAAAGTTATTTTTCTTATGTGCCTCTGCTGTGTTTTGTACTGATCCCAGTCCTGCAAAAGGAAAATCCTTTCATCAGATATATATAGAAAGATGGAGAGGGTTATTTCTCAACAGCTGGAACCCGTGTTCTGGGTCTGCCACCTCCTGGGTCTGGAATTGATCTGAACAGTTGAGCCTAAATCAAAGACAAAAGGCGAGTTACCACCGAGTCTGGGTGTCAGAGGCCCGTTCCTCTCCCGTGTGGATCCTCCAGGTCCCCCAGGGTAGAATTTTTTGAACAGAGAACTCCATGGGGCTCCTTGAGGGGTGGGCTTATTGGAAGTTCCTCAGGAGCTCATAAAGGGAAGGGCTGTGAGGGTTCTTCCCCCACCACCACCGGTGATCTAGTGGAGTCTGTTTTAGATTAGAATCTCACATAAGATTCCTTTGGAGGAATTAAAAATAAGCTAAATAGAGCTGAGAAGAGGAAGCCCCTTGAGCTGATAGCTAGGGTTCTCTACGTGTAGATAAGAAGGGAATTTTCCACCAGGCCACAGGAGAGGGGGAGTGATTTAAAGAGAGAAAGGGTCGTACGTAAACAATGTTAGCCATCCTTAGCAGGACACTTTTCATCCTGAAGTGAACCTATCATAATCTCTTTTCAATAAATAGGAAGTGCCTGTGGTGTGCCAGGCACTGTGTTATATAACAGACATAGCACAGAGCAAAGGTCAGGTCATGCTCCCTCTCCTCTTAGGAGTTTTCAACCAAACAGACAAGGGTCCTTCCAGACAAAGTAATGAATCACATGAAATGCAGTGACAAACTGCGATAGGCTCAGTGAAGGCAAGGTGCTGGGTGCCGCGGAGCCGGCGAAGGCCTGCCCTGCACTCCCTCAGCCGCTCCCCTCCGGTCACCCAGCATCCAGCACCCACAGTGCCAGCACTTGACTTCACTGCCCCTGCCAGAGAGAAACTTTGCAGTTTTCTGGGTGAAGGTGTACAGTGGAATTCTGGGAGACCGCTTAGTACTATATCATTTTTTACCCCTCATAAGGGAGGAACACTCCCCTGACAGTCTGTGATGCCCATTGTGCAGTCAGTAACATCTGTGCTGTCATCTGGATTCGTAGAACAATTTGAAGTTTGTTTCTCCCCAACCAAGACAATGAAGATTTTTTTAAAAGCTTGTTACCTTTTTGTAAACTGAAACTATAGCACGTCAGCTCAGGTCCACATGCAGATTTTCCCTGTCATGTGCCTGCTTTTTTTTGGAGGGGGGACTGATGGAGGAGTTTTCCAGGCTGTTGTGATGGAGGGCCAAAGACTGGGAGGCTTAAAACAACAAAAATGTACTCACACATTTCTGGAGGCTGGAAATTATGAATCAAGGTGTCAGTAAGGTGACAACTACTAGAGTCTCTAAGGGAGATGCTATCCATGTTTGTTTTAGTTAATGGTGGCTGCCTACTGTCCTGGTGTGATTTGCCACAGGTGTCCTTACCAGACTAGACGGACCTTATGGATAAGAGCTTTCTGGTTTTCTCTGCTGTATTCCTGGCATCTGTCACACTTACCAGTGTGTCTTGAGTTGAGTGAATTTTTTTTTTAATTCAAGTCTTTATTAGTCCACTATGAATACACATCATCATCACATTCAACATTGAGAGTACCAGAATATGACACGACTTAATTCTCATTTTTTCCCGTTCCCCTACCCCCTCCCTATATACATAAGCTTTGTTTCCTTTTTTATTACTATCACATTCTTTTCCCTCTCATCATTTACTCCTATGCCTTCTTTCCTTTTAAAAATTTTCTATATGACCATATCAACTATATATACTAGAACTCATTTACATCTTCATTATCTCATACCAGAGAAAAGATATGATATTTACACATCTGTGACCTATTTATTTCACTTATGAGTATATCCTGAAGATACATCCATTTGAGTATAAATGACTCAATTTTAATATTTTTAATGGCAGACATGAAGCCATTTGCTTCCCCTTGTCCAGTGTTCTAATCCAGACTGGCTTAACAGCCTTTCTGATCTGTGAGGAGGTGACTAACAACTCTATCACAAAGCTAATATAGTTAACATTTCTTTATTTTACATATGATTCAATGATAACTGGAAATCAAGACTCACACAGTACATTAACACATTATCTTAAAAAATACAGTTGTCCCAGAGAGTTTTTCTTCCTAGAAGGAGTGTATCAGAAGTTCTGATTAAACAGTCATTGACTAACACAATCCTTTATGAAGTTTCATGTTACAGTGAGGAAATATAAGCAAGCATGTTTAGTTCAGGAATTTCTGCATAGGGGTTAAATTAGTGAGCTGCAGGTATTGGTCTGGTAGGTAAACTTGATTAAAGAGTAAAACATAGATTGCCTTGTGGGGGCAATAACAAGTTGGATCATAAGATCAGAGGTTTTCAAGTGTTTTTTATCATTGCATATTGGGAAAATTCATGACTTGCACAATGGGCCAATACACAAGTATAAGCATACAAGGAGTGATAAAAAATATGCTGAATATTTGATTGTGTTTTGAGACAGTGTCTCACTTTGTAGTTCAGGCTCATCTTAAACTCACTATGTAGTCCAGAATGGCCTGGAAATCACAGCAATCCTCCTGCCTGTGGAAGTTTAGATTTTAAAAGAACATTGGGCCGGGGATATAGCTCAGTGGTTCTGGTGCCTGTCTTGCAAGCGCAAGGACCCGGGTTCGATCCCTGGTAACCACATAACAATACTGGGTGTGGAGACTCACCCCAGCAGCAACCAGTACCACATACCACAGTGCCGGGCGTGGTGGCTCACGCCTGTAATCCCAGCACTCGGGAGGCAGAGCCAGGAGGATTGCTGTGAGGTGAGTTTGAGGCTGAGCTCAGGGCCAGCCTGAACTACAAAGCGAAACCCTGTCTGAAAAAACCTTAAAAAAAAATTTTTTTTAAAAACATATACAATAAAAGACATATTGGTAAGAAGGATGAAAAGTGTTGGATGTGAAAGAGTACATTTTGAGGATGAGCAATGCCAATGTGTCTTTTACTGTGATGCTTCTTAAATGTAAATATTCACTATATTTTTTATCAACTCTTGTATATTGGAAGATGTTTTGTATTCTTACTATACAAGATGCACTCATGCATTCTCTGTACATTTTTTAAAAATCCTGTTCACAACCACTAAATTTCATGAATTACAAATGGAGAGCAGTCATTCTGTTAATTCAGTAAGTTTAAACTTCATTATGAATATGAATAATATGAAGATTTTATGAGAACAAAGCTTCTGATTCAAAGGATGTGTGTGTGAGACTCCAACTTTTTTATTTTTTTATTTTTATTTTTTTGTACCAGAGATCAAACTCAGGCCCTTGTGCTTCCAAGGCTGGTACAGTACCACTTGAGCTAAATCGCTGGCCCATGTGACTCTAATTTTAATCAGCTCTAAATGATGTCAGTGCTGCTTTCTTGAGCCACACTCTGAGTAGCAGATCATCCCTCCAGCAAGAATATCTACTTTGGAATTTGGACATGCGCAGAACAAAATATTAATTTAGAACTCTCAAGGGTCAGGAGTTCAAGTATGGGTATAATATTTTGTTTATTCAGTCCCTTGTGTCTGCCACTATAAAAAAGGATTGTCATTGTCCCTCTGTCCATGGGTTCTGCATCCATGGATTCAACCAAGTACAGATCAAAAGCATTTGAGAAGAAAACTGCATCTGAGCTGAACATGTGCGGACTTTTTTCATGTCCTTTTAAATAGTCAGCTACTTACACAGCATTTATGTTGTACTAGTTATAAGCAATTTAGAGATTTAAAGTATGGGGGTGGATGTGCATGGGTTTGGTGCAAATTCTATACCAGTTTGTGTGAGGGACATGAACATCCTAAGATATTAAGGAGGAAGATCCCATCCCAAGGAAAAAGGCTCAGTTGTATAGTTTCCTAAGATACCACCAGATAAAAGTCCAGTAACATTTTATCAGGAACCAGGGCGGTAGCCGCTATCTTAATCATTTTCCTCATTACTGGCAACCAATACTTGAGACTCACAACATAGAGAAGAGGTTACTTTGACTCACGTTTTGTAGAGGGTGCAGCTCATAGTCTGTTGGCTTCAGGACAGTCCCAGCATGGTGGAAGGACTTGGGCAGGGGAAAGCTGCTCCCTCATGGCACGCAGCCAGCTGAGAAAGTCGAGAGGAACAGGGAAGAGAGAGAACACCTTCATGGTCATGCCCACTGTGACCTACCTTCTCTGTCCAGGCCCATCATCCTAACAGCAAGTCAGCGATAAGCCCCTATGTAAATCCAGCCACTTTCCACAGGTCCCCACCAATAACTGCATTAGGCTTTAGGGAAACATCTGGATATAAACTAACACCAGCTGAAGGAGGAAGCCTCTGGAGAGAGTAAAGGAAACCCTGGAATGGAACGTGGGGAGGTAGCGAACACCAGCTTTGCCTACTTCATTGGCTCACTCCCAAGACTGGGCCTGGCCTTGCTGCAGCAGCTGATGTTCCGGAGGCTGTTTCCATAGAAGGGAGGGTAGAAATGAAGTCTCAGCTGCTGGTTGACCCCACTAGGCAGGACTGGCCAAATGACCCTGCAGAGCATCATTTCACCAGCATCTCATGGCGAGTCACGGACTCCTGACTCTCCTCTGTCTCCGGCCAGGTGTCTTCGTTTTGAAATTCCTGCTCACTCAGCCTGTTGTCTGTAGCTTTTTATCCAGTTCCCCCTCTAACAGCCCTACTGGAAATGGGCGCTGAGAGGGAAAAATGAAACCAGAAGATAAGTTGCATCTATGGAATTATACTTTGTTATGTAGGTTGTGTTATATGTAAGGATGGAACAGTTTCCAAAGTCAAATTTTACTTTTTTAACTGCAGTCCCTGAGCCTTTTTGGGTCTATGAGTGCACAGTAATGAAGTAACATACCCAATTTGCCCTGGCTCAGAAGAACATGGCTGTGGGCCCTTCTAAGAGAAAGTTGAGAGGAACAGGGAAGAGAGAGAACACCTTCCGGGTCATGCCCACTGTGACCTACCTTCTCTGTCCAGGCCCATCATCCCTGGAGAGAATATACAGCATCTTGCTAGACTGCTGTGATCCCTTTTCATTGGTAGACCAGGTAGTATGGAAGAACTACCTCTCCAGTGTATTGACAGGGTCATTTATTTACAATTCAGTAAAAATCACAGCAGGGACCGTATATATTAAAGGGCCATCTGTAGGTAATTTGCCCTCTTTTTAAAAAATCTGGAACAGAGGAAGGTGCTACAAATTGAATTAGGTTCAGATTATTGAGAAAGGAGCTAACAGCTGGGAAACATTTCAAAAGGAGGTTTCATCAAAACAGTCTCCCAAGGCAGCAGCCAAATACATTTTTCTTTTACAGCTTATTCTGTTAGCATTTTGACTGCTGGGATCCCTCCTCACGAGACATATTGACATAGACTGTGTCTATAAACATTCACAGGGAGTGGGATGAAAGTCCTTAGGTTCATATGATTTGACCTGTAAGTATGTTCAAAATACATGAAATCAGCCCCAGGCATTTGTTTTCCCAGCCACCCAGGCACCTTGCTCAATTCTGTCTGTGATCTGCAGCAGCAGCACTTCCTCAAGTCTTTGTGGGCTAGTGAACACCCTCAATGCACCTCTAAGTCTGCACTACTCACTCCTGCACTCCTGGCCCCCAATTCCAGCTCGGCGCTGGCCCCCAGTCAGGTGCAGCAGGAGGCCTGGGTCCTACTCACTCTTCTGCTCTAAGGAGAGACCTGGTCAACAATCAGGAGGCATGCCTAGAAAATTGAGTTTCCCTGTTCAACCGAAATGGTTTTAGATCTGTGGCTGAAAGCAGTAGGAACCCCCACATCCTAATGCAAGCATCATCGGATATTTGGGGAGCAGTCACTTTCTCACAGGGCTAAATGCTCCCGCTCAGAGGTGTCCCCCCCACAGCTACTGACCCCTGGCAGCAGAGACCCAGGAGAGGGAGGTGTAGAGTCACAGAGAATGATGTTCTTGATGATGAGTGAGTCCCTACCCATCAGGAGGAGAGGATTATCCTGTGAAAAGAATTATCCAATTGAAAAGCACCGAAGTATTCCTTATAATGATTTGAGCGGCTCCTAAGAATGCAAGATGGCAGCTGGCACCTGCCAGAGTGACTGTTGAATGCAGGTCTCTGCATTTACTGCTGGAGTAAGGCCTGACACAAGCTTTCTCAGAGCGCGACCTAGGAGTCACCAAGTCTAATTTGCTTTCCTTTTCCTTTTTCTTCCTATAAAAAAGAGGACATGCAGTACTAGTAAATAGAGACCAAGCCCTGATGGGTTGAAATCAGATGCCCGGGAGAGCAAGCAGCCTCTTCCATGGAGTGTGGTGCTTGCCTCACCTGTGTGCAAGGAGACCTGCTTGTGTGAAGCAGCACAAGTGAGAGGAGGGCAGGGCCCCAGGGCCAGAGACTCCCTCACGCTGATACACGGCACCCACCAAAGCTGGCCTTTCACATCCTGCCTCTCACCAACACTCTAGGAGTTAGAATTCAGTGGAGGCAGGGCCTGCAGAAGGCTCAGAACCAGACTACCACTTCCTAGGCAGAGCTAAGGGTCTGGCTTTTCACTGGGTTTGGAAGCAGGGAGAAGCCAAACTGTAAGTCAAGGTCAGGATCAGGTTTTTTAAATGAACAAGTATTAGTCTTCAATCCCAAAGTCAACTAGGAGGTTAGAATTGGGGCAAAATTTTATGAAAAGAGCCATGGTCAGAAAAGTAAAAGGGGATTCACCAAAGCTAAAGCAGTTTCTGCCCCAAATTAATAAAGACTTTTTAATAAACTGAGTGGAAATGAGAAGAATTAAACTACTACTACTACTAATTAAACTGCTACTCTCAGGTCTACCTCATGGTTACAAGGGATTTTACTTCAATTATTTTTATTTATACATAAAGATAGTTTTTTATCTTTGAAGGTTCCAGAGTTCCAACCAGAATCAGAGCCAAATACCCATCAGATTGTGGATCTGAAAACTTGGGCCCCGGTCTCTGTTCTGTTGAGATGTAGCATTCTGCTGCCATTGACGCTGTCAGAAGTCTGCATTCTCTTTGCAGAAGAGAGACAGCTGTGCTGTAACCAATCTGGTATTTCATAACTAATGTTACCTCAGGGAATGTGTGTGAGGAAATCTGGATGTGACAAAGATTTCCTGCAAGTGCCAGGGGCAAGTGAAAAATGAAAGATGTTCATGACAAACCGAACGTTAGGGTCATTTGGTTTCAAAATAGGGGAAACACGTGCAGGTGTGGATTTATCTGCAAAGAGTCACATTTCTGTGACCTGGGACCACTCATCAGATCATGGTGTTGGCCCAGGGGATGTCCAAATGTCCCCTTATATACTCTTGTCTAAAATGACTCGTTTGGGGGCGGTTGGACCAAGAGATGGGAAGGGAAAGCAATGACTTTTTAACCAGGTTATCTAATCATGATGTGAGATTGCGGTGATCAGTTTGTCATACCACTGAGATGCTTTATGGTTTTTCATGGTTCTCTAAATCTTTTTGAGACAAGTATTTAAAACAATATCATGTCTGTTATATATCTCTAAAATAAATATTTTGAGTGAAGGAATAAGTAGAAATATAGGTAAAATAATATATGGGCTTATGATTTTGAAATCGGGTCGATGTTCATTACTGCTTTGCTCTGCCTGTATACTTGACCCCAAATTCATAGATTGAAATCCTAACCCCCAAGATAATAACAGTAGGAAGTGAAGCCAATGGAAAGGGACTAGGTCATAAATGTAATTCCTCATGAGTAGAATTACTGTATTATAAAAGAGATCACAGAAGAATAGCCTCTTCCTCCACATGAGATCACAGCAAGAAGGTGTCGTCAAAGAACCAGGAAGGAAGTCTTCACCAGACACCAAGTCTACCAGTGACTTGATTCTGAACCCCCACTCTCTAGAATTTGGGAAATATATTTCTGTTATTTAAGTTTTCCCATTCTGTAGTATTTTATTATAGCCACTTGAACAAACTAAGAAAATTAATGGTAATATCCTTTCTTCATTTGTAGATGTCTGAAAATGAAAATATAGCAAGCCTTTCAAAATTACACAAATTTAGTAATTTTTTAAAAAATCATCTGCCATTTATTAAATGATAGTGTTATCCTCCTACAGTAGAGATTAGAGAGCAAGTTCTCATTCACTGAATGGAAAGGACTCTGCTTCAGAGAAATCAAAGTTATGAAATGCCATATATACGCTTTTCATTCTGTATTTTCCTTCATTACATCCTGGGCATAATACATGTAGAGGAAGCAGAATCGTCTACCCTAAAGATGATGAAAATTTTAGAGACCAAATGCCCAAACTGTAACCCAAAACACACTTACTTATCACAAAATGCTAACATTTCAATTTGAATACTGAGGTTTTAGTTTAGGGAAAAAAAAAAAGCTCTACATTAACATCTTTGGTCTTAAAACAAAACAAAACCAAATAACACATGTGCCATTGATTTCCCACCACTGGTTTACTCTTTGCTGCCATTTGTGAACAAGGTTTTTCTTTTAGAAATTCCTAATGGGCTAAGCTATTTATTTGGGAATTTGTCATAATCATTTCCTGTCTCTCCTCATGGCCACAAACACTAGGATTAGGTTGGGCCCTAGTAGAAAGAATTTTTCAGCCTCTACAAGATAAAAATGTTCATATGGAATTTTCCTCAAGTTCCTTCTACATAGCAGGTCCCATTCATTTATACTAGTTTCTCTGCTTTCCTTCTGACCTTGGACAAAAGGAATACGAACACAATGGGACTCTGGCTCTCCTGAGGAAAGATTCTAAACATTTTTCACTTATTTCATTGGACAATTCAGTAAATTCCGTTCAATGAGAAGGAGTTTATAACCCTGGTTTTTAAAGACCTACCCTGAGGTGACAGTATCTCTGTTGTTGTCTGTACAGCAGTTCTTCCTCTTTCTGGTAACAAAACCTCTTTCCTTTAGGGAATCTTTGATAGGGTTGGGATTTTGTTGACCCCACTTTTACCACATAGGTGGACACACATGTGACTCAGGTCTATCTACACGGTATTCCTATCCCAAGCAGTGCTTAGAAGACAAAGGATAAATATTTATTAAAATTCACAAATTAAATATTGGCTAAAGTGACAATCCATTAGTAAACATGTATCTCAGAGTTCTCAAACTTTTGTGTTGTCATGGCTTTTGTACTGAAAATACTATTAATAACTTGAAAGAGTTACATTGTATGGTATTGAGTCATCTTTTCCACCACCTGGGAAAAGCCTGCCTGAGAAAGAAGTCAATGCAAAGAAAGGAAGAACCAAGAAATATCCCAGACTATATTATCTTAGTACCTGGAACATGCCCAGACCCTGCCCTGCCCTGGTGCTTTTCAGTCATGTGAGCCAGGAATGTCTTTTGTTGCCTAAAATGCTTATATTTCTGTTGGACTCAATGAACACTGCAACTTCAGATGCAGATTTGTAATCCCTGATTGTGCTTGCTTCTACATTTCTGATAAACTGGGTTTTGTTTTGCAACCCTGGGAACTAAATTAAATCCAGAGCCTTGGTATTGAGCTACATCCTTGGCCCCTTTTCTTGTTTCTTCTTTGGGATTACAAGCATGCCCCACCACATTTGTCCCATTTTCTGAGGTTGTTAATCTGACCATGGGATTTATAACTAAGCAATGTTTAGGTTCAATTCTGGCTACCTGATATAGGGAAATTTAAGAAATTTGTGCACTATATCATTTGGAAGATGTAAAGATCTAAGGAAAAAATACTTTGAACAGTGGCAAGCTTCAAATGCATAAGTATTTTTAAAATGGATAGAATCAGAGAAGGAGCTGCTGCTAAACTGAATGAAGGCTTACAAGGCTTCACAGTGAATAGTTTAGGGACTCAAAGTACAAAGATACAGGGCCTGGGGATATAGCTCAGTGGTTCTGGTGCCTGTCTTCCAAGCACAAGGACCCAGGTTCAATCCTCGGTAACCACATAACAATACTGGGCGTGGAGACTCACCCCAGCAGCCACCAGTACCACATACCACAGTGCTGGGCATGGTGGCTCATGCCTGTAATCCCAGCACTCGGGAGGCAGAGGCAGGAGGATTGCTGTGATGTGAGTTTGAGGCTGAGCTCAGGGCCAGCCTGAACCACAAAGCAAGACCCTGTCTCAAAAAAAAAAAATAGTACAAAGATACAAGCTTTTGAGCAATTCATTAGAATACCTTAAAGTTGGCTGGAATCGATCATGTCTGTGACCAGGCAGAGTATTTCGCCTTCATGTTCGGACTGGAAGAATCATGCAATGTGCTCGTTCCCTCCTAAGTTCAGTAGTACAACTTCTGGTTTTAGCGGGGCTCTAAACTATTCAAAATAAAGACTACATTTCCCACTTTCCCTTGCAACTAGAGGTGGTTGTGTGAGAAGGTACTAGTCAAAGAATGTAATAGAGTCTTATGTTTGCCTTCCAGAACATGTTCTTAAAGAAATCTCTTCATCCTGTCTGCTAACTGAAATTTGGGTGTGATGTTGAGAATTCAACAGACATTTTATGTTTGTTTGTTTGTTTGTTTTGAGACAGGGTCTCGCTTTGTAATTCAGGCTGGCCCTGAGCTCAGCCTCAAACTCACATCACAGCAATCTTCCTGCCTCTGCCTCCCAAGTGCTGGGATTACAGGCATGAGCCACAATGCCTGGCACTGTGGTATGTGGTGCTGATTGCTGTTGGGCGTGAGTCTCCACGCCCAGTATTGTATGTGGTTACCAGGGAATCAAACCCAGTTCCTTGTACTTGCAAGACAGGCACTGGAATCACTGAGCTAAATCCCCAGCCCTCAAAAGACATTTTATACCATGAATCAACACATTAGGATGACAGAGAGGAAAGAAAATGGAGACAGAGACACTGACCATAGAGCCATTATGCCTTTCATTGGCTCCTTACCTTTGACTTTGTGGGAAAAAAAAGGAATTTCCATCTCTATCCATTGGAATAATTGACAGTCAAATCTAATTTCATAAAACTCCCAACAAGCAAAAATGTTCTGCAGATGAAGAATGGAAAATTCTTTGGTCTCATTTAGGAGACCCTCCAAAATTCAGCCTTGGCTCTGGAGGGGACAATCCTCCATAAAGTGTTTTAGTGGAGACAGAACAGTCCCTCATCCTCTTTGTCACTTAACAGATCCCAGAGTTGGGGAAATGAATCCTGAAAAACTGAGAGCAGGAGACACAAACTTTCATTGTGGCACAGAGTAGTTTGAGAGGCTGCTTGCTTACCAGTTTACTTTTTCTCCTCGTGTAGGAAACAGGGGAGGGGCGTGTAACTAGAATCTATGCAGTAAGTTCTAGTCTCCTGTGAGCCCGACAGTACAAGGTGAAGTAATAGGCTGAAATGAGACTGAGAGAAGGAGCTCAGCTTGGGCCTGATCCGTGCTCTCTGGGTAACAAGGACAGCCGACCTGAGCATGCCACATCTTTGATTCTGTACAGTTTGAGGAACCAAGAACTAAAAAGTCTAGAGGGCAGGGCAGACACCAGCAATAACCCTTGAGGAATTATGTAGATGAAGATCCCATAGGGCAGGGCAGATGCCAGCAATAGTTCTTGAATTATGTAGATCCTGGTGTAGTTCTTCCCTGGAACATCACAGCATGTGGGACCACTGGAGTCCTTGTTACTACCAGAGGTGAAGACAAGTCCATCTTAGGCAGGAAAGCCCAACTCAGTCGTAGTCCTGATTGTGCAATAATTTCTTCCAAATGGAATTGTTCCTGGCATTCTCAACTGATCTTAAAAGAACAGAAAATTAATTGCTAACACTTAGATCCACATTCTTGCCCTTTGGGATTACACTTTCCCTAAAACCATGCTTTGTAAGAAAATACTCATGTTTGTCAGCATTGTCAGAGCAATCTGGAAAGAACTAAACATAATCATGCACACACATATATGCACATGTACACACATGTACACATGCACACACATATGCACATACCCCAAGTAAGAGATGAAAAATAGAAGGAGGTATTAATCCTATGGTTATCAGACTAGATTGTGCATCAGAAGTACCTGGAGGGGTTGTTAAAGAAGAATTGCTGGACTCTGTCCCCAGAGTCCAAGATTTAGCAAGTCTACAGTAGGGTTGGAACATCTGCATTTTTACCGAGTTCTGTGAACTTCATTTTGTGAATCCCACAGAGACTATAAATAGAAGTAATACATAGGTGGCTCCTTTTTAATTACTTTTCTCTTTGACCCTGGAGAATATTACTACAAAAAATTAACATCAACATCACTTTCCACCCAAAAGTCAGAATAAAGGAGAAAGTATAGAGGGAAAGAAAAAAAAAATCCTGTAGGGTGCATCTTATTTTCAAAAGTAGTAGGAGAAGAAGGAAGATATTTCTCTCAAGGAAGCTCTTCTGAGGTACTGCAGCAGAAGTACAAGGCAAGGAAATGGGAATAGGGGTCGAGGAGGAGCTGGGAGGAAGAAACACAGGTTTTGCTCTGCTATTGTGAAAGAGCTGTGTGGGAAAGAGTAAACTCAATTTTTAAAAAAATGGCATAGTTCAATGAGTCACCAAGCTAGCATCTGAGAACTGAATTGTCGTGAAACCATGTTTTGGCAGAAGCAAACACAATCATTTCTGGAAATGTTTGCACAATTAGCTCACTCATTAAAATCGTATGAGCATCACACTGCATAAGTAAATCCAGCTGCCTATATGTATCATGATCTAAAGAGCTTCACTTGACAGCCCTACAGTTTGCTAGTCAGATAAAAAATTATCAGATTATATCAAGTGTTTTTAATGTATCAAGGCAAACAAAATTAACTTATATAGTTCTAATTTAGACTCATATCTCACTAGTTGAAGTAATGTATAATATGGCTAAATATATTTTCTTTTTGTAAATATAGACTCTTGTCAGGATCATATTTTGTTTAATTTTCATCTCTTTCATATCTTATGCTATTTCAAGATGAATATTTGAAGGATTTATTTTAAAATGTTTATCATAGAAAACAAATAATTTGAAATTCTCTATTTTTTTCCCCAAGAACTCACAGCAATCCTCCTGCCTCTGCCTACTGAGAGCTGAGATTACAGGCATGAGTCACCACACCCGGCACTGTGGTATGTGGCACTAATTGCTAGTGGGCATGAGTCACTACATCCAGCATTGTTATATGTGGTTACTGGGGATCGAACTAGAGACCTTGTGCTTACAAGGCAGGTACCAGAACCACTGAGCTAAACCCTCAGCCTAGTGGATAATGTGGGTTTTTTTTTTTTTTTTTTTTTTGAGACAGGGTCTCACTTTGTAATTCAGCTGGCCCTGAGCTCAGCCTCAAACTCACATCACAGCAATCCTCCTGCCTCTGCCTCCCGAGTGCTGGGATTAAAGGCGTGAGCCACCATGCCTGGCACTGTGGTATGTGGTACTGATTGCTGCTGGGCGTGAGTCTCCATACCCATTACGGGATATGGTTACCAGGGATCGAACCCTGGCCCTTGCGCTTGCCGGCGCGGGAACCACTAAGCTAAATCCCCGGCCCTTTGGATAATTTTTTTTAAAAAAATTTTAGGTGCATGGTTGACTTTGTGAAAAAAGTAAGAGAATTATTTGCAGGTCAGAAACAATAAATCTAGGCCAGCCACACATCTGTAATCCTAGAGCTAGGGAAACAGAAATAGGAGGATTGTTGGGCTATAATTTTAGTTCAAGCACAGCCTGAACATAGACCCTGGCTCACACAAAAGGAGGGCACTGAGGCATGAAGATCTTGAGTTTGAGAGAAGTCTGGACTACATAGCGCATCCCTGGAGAGGAAGATAGAGACAGAGATGGAGATGAAAATAGAGAAATGCAGAGAGAGAGAGAAACAGACAGAGACTGACAAACAGACAGACAGGCAAGTAGAGACAGAGAAGCAAGTAGACATTTATCCTGGTTGTCTGCTAGTCCTTCGTCACCTGAAAGCACCATTTTAACAGACCTTGAACATACTGCCTGGAAATAAAGCCTGAGACTAAATTAGAGGGTTTTATGGATTGAACTGGACCCCCTTGCAATTTACGTGTTGAGATTGTAGCTCCTAGTATATCGCAAGAGGAAAATGGTCATAGCAGATATAATTAGTTAAGATGAGCCATGGAGTAGACAATCCAATATGACCAATGTCCTTATGAAGGGGAGAAATTTGGAAACAAACGTGAACACAAGGAAAATACATTGTGAGGATGAGGCAGAGGTTAGAATGATGCTGTGACCCACCAAGGAGTGCTAAAGATTGCCAGCAATCTCCAGAAAGTCAGGGAGAGGCCTGGGACAGGCTCTTCCTCACAGCCCTCAGAGGGAACCAATCTACCCAAGCCTTGATTTTCAACTTCCGGTTTCTAGAACTGGGGGGTTTGAGCCACTCAGCTCATATGACTTTGTGACAACAGCCCTGGGGACCAACACAAGGGAAGAAAATGAATTGTATCTTAGCCCAGAGCCTGGACACCCAAAAGACAGCATGTCTAATGGGCAAACCAAGAGGAGAAAACAGCACTATAGACCTGCTCAAGACAGGGGTGTCACCAGCCTCCAGCAACTTTTGTGGCCTCAGACACGGAGATTAAGATTTGGTTAAAATAACCCAAGACTGATAGGCACCTGGCAGGAGCAAACACAAACTCTTCTGGATTAACATGTTTAATTTTAAACTTAGGCCTCAAAAAAAAAAAAAGTCCCATAGATAAGATTTCAAGAAACATGAGTCCCTGGTCAAAAATCATTAAGCATTCGAGACCCAGATAGCTGATGAAAACTGGGGTGCTGACTCAAAACTGCAAAAATTCAGATGTAGAAATTTTATGGACAAAGGAATAAGCAAACATTTAATATGACTTAAGAAGCAAACCGTTGTAAGTATGAACAGGAACACACACCTATTGAACTTGATCCCGCAGATTTGAAAGAGGACCAAAAACCACTTATGCATGAAAAATATCATTATTTTAAAATGAAATTGATGGCTTAAACATCAGGTAAGTGACAGTGGAAATGGTGAACTAGAAGAAAGATTTGAAGAAAATAAGCACATTAAAGATGAAAGAAGAGATATATGGGACAGTATGACAAGGACAAAAAATGTACCAATTACAAGTCTAAATTAAATCATTAGAAAAGGCGTGATTGGGAAATAGTGGAAGAAGATAGTAGAAAATCTTCCTGAAGTGTTGAAAGACAACATTTCTCAGATTGTAGAAACCAAACCAAATCCAAGTAAACAGAAAAGTAACCTAACACAGAAAAATGAAGAAGGACATGATTTCCAAAGATACAGATCTAGGAGAGGACACACCGAATTGTCAGTACTTGCAGAATATGCTCTGGCCTTGTTTTTTAAAAATCTGAGATTACAGAAGCAGTGAAAGAGATTTTAAAAAATGTAACTAAGTCACCAGAGACAAAATAAATATAAAAGCATCCATAGTTTGCCATGACCAACCACAAACAATTAGAAACTTATTCTTATTATTACTACTATTATTATTTTAATTAAAGTCTTTATTGGTACATTACATATACACATCATGATTGCACTCAACAATGAGAATTTATACCAGTATATGACAAAACTTAATTCTCACTTTTCCCATACCTCTACCCACCCTACCACCCCCACCCCCTATATACATAAGCTTTGTTTCCTTTCTTTTTTGTTATAATCTCATTATTTCCTCCTTCACCCCATTTTGCTTTGAGTATTTTCTATTTCACAATATATAACATACATTCTAAAAATCATTTATATCTCCATTTTCTCATACCAGAGAAAAGATACGATATTTACACATCTGTGACCTATAGAAAATTATTTTTAGGGCTGGAGATTTAGCTCAGTGGTTCTGGCACTTGTCTTGCAAGTGCAGGGACCCAGGTTTGATCCCCAGTTAACCACATACAATACTGGGTGTGGAGACTCAGACCCAGCAGCAACCAGTACCACATACCACAGTGCCGGGTGTGTTGGCTCATGCCTGTAATCCCAGCACTCGGGAGGCAGAGGCAGGAGGATTGCTGTGATGTGAATTTGAGCCTGAGCTCAGGGCCAGTCTGAACTACAAAACGAGACCCTGTCTCAAAAAAAAAAAAGAAAAGAAAATTATTTTTAAAAGACTGCACTACAGCAGCAAACCTAACAAGGGAAATATGTGCTCTTATTGGAGAAACTATAAAATCTGTCAATGAATATATATATATTTTGAGACAGGGTCTCGCTTTGTAGTTCAGGCTGGCCCTGAATTCACTATGTAGCCCAGGCGAGACTCAAACTCACAGCAATCCTCCTGCCTCTGCCTCCCAAGTGCAGAGATCACAGGTGTGAGTCTCCACACCCAGCGAAGGTTACCAAGGTGGTTGCTGAGGATCAAACCCTGGCCTTTCCCCTTATAAGGCAGGTGCTGGACTCACTGAACTAAATCCCTGGCCCTCCCAATGAATATTTTTAAACAAACTAGATGAATAGCAATAAATACCATGCCCTTTGACAGAAAGGGTCAATATTATTACCTTTTCTTTTTTCCCTCAAACTTGGTAAGTACATTTGAAACAATCCTGAGTAACATTCCAGTAGGATTTTCTTAGAACTTGATATATTCACCCTAAATCCCCCAAATGAGAGTAACTGTACAAAATTAACCGTGTCAACTTTAAAAACCAAAACCAATGTTTCCCTATCTAATCTTAAAGTATATTATAAACCTATCATAAGGTCATTATAGTAAAAAAATAGAAAAATCGGTCAAATGTTAGAGTCAGTCAGTGTTAGAATATATGTACATATATACATATATATATATATATATAGATAGATAGATAGATATAATCAGAGAATGATAGAGAGGAGAGAGAAGGAAGGAAATTTAGTATATAGTAAATTTTTGGATAAATCATTACTAAGTGCTGTAAAAGATAGCCTTTCCATTTGTGAAAAACTAGGTCTGGCCAGGCAGAGTGGTGCACGCCTGCCATCCCAGCCCTTGAGAAGCTGAGGCAAGAGGATCGTCACAAATTCAAGGCCAGCCTGGGCTACATAACAATACACTGTCTCTAAAAAACAAAAACAAAATAAATCTGGTCATTCTTTCATACAACTAACACGAGTTTAATCCAGTTAGTTAGATTAAACATAAATATAAAAATTTAAAATTATTAAAAGAAATATTATAGAAAATTACAGACCCCACCAGGATCAGAGAAAAGCAAATCTGGAAAACATAAAGGATCTTGCCCAAGAGCATGATGACGTTTAAAGATGAGAGGAGAGCTGGCAAGGGTAACGGGAGAGGCAGATACTGCTAGTAAATACATACATTTTGGAAGGGAAATTTGACTCTTAATATTTGCCTGGCAACTCCACGCCCTGGTAGTCATGTGCGCTGAGGCACACACAGAGACGTTCAAGGCAGTGTTGCTCTTGAGAGAGCAGGCAGAAAGAGCAAGCCAGGAAGCAAACCGAATGCCTATCAATAGAGAATCAATTCTGTGGACTGTGATATTTCTCTTCCATAAACTACTTTTTAAAAACTGGAAGTGATCAGATGTTCTCATATAGTAAGAAGTAGGGCAAGAAGGAGAGGAAGCAAATTGAAGATGTCACATTTTTATGTAAAAATCTCTCATAGCACAGCAACATATGTTCAATATGGGAGAGAAGTGCATAGAAAATAGTCTATTTTCTCTTTCTTCCCCTCTGAAAAGTGTACTAGACTAGCCTGATTGGAGCAAATCAAATTATTTATAACGTTTTCATTTGTATAAGGAGAACATATATGAATGAAAATCATGTTTTTTATTGAAAGAAATGCAAAGCATGAACATCAGTTTCCCGAAAAAAAATTAAAGTACAATTTTATGCTTTTTACACAACGCAATTTGTAGTGGGATCGTGTAGTCATGAGCTTTCTGCACAACCCTCAGGTAAGCGGGATTCTATCTACACAGACCTTTTCTCATCTCCGTGTGCCTGTGGGAAGCAAAGTAGACTTGTTCGTTGGACAACAGCAAGAGAGGAAGGAAACTGAGGCTGATTACCGGGCCGGGCGCTTGCTTGCAGGTGTGATGTCGTTCTCTCTCGGCCTGTCCACCTCCAGCCCTCCACCCCAGACAGCCCACCTGGAAACCAGCCAGAACTCTGCATTCGAGCAATGTCCAGACTTGAGGTAAGTTGCCCAAGGTTTCAGCTTCCATATTTCTAAAATGAGGACAGCACCTACTTGACAGCTTTGCTGCACTACATAAGACATTGAAGATGAAATGATCTATCAGCGTTGGAGAGTCATCAGCTTCCCTCGTGTTGTTAGGGTAAAGCCTTGGAAGTCAAGCGTGCCACTTAACAGCTATGTGAACTTGAGCAGAGTAAAACAACCTCGGGGGCTTAGTTTCCTTATGTGGAATGAGGATAATAATAGTTTCCTCACGCAGGTTGTTCGCAGCCATCTGGGACATAAACAGCATGCTCCACCTGCTGTTCCTGAGTTGTCCCCTTTCTCCGTCTTTCCCTTCTGAAGAGTCGTCTGCATTTCCGAGATGGCCGGCAGGGGGAGCAGTTGAAACGCCCAGCGAGCCTCGGGCCGCTCCCTCTTCGAAGATGCTGCGCTCCTTCTCCAAGGGCCGACCGTGCAGCGGAGGGCTCGGCAGAAGGGGCAGAAGACAGTCACAGAGTCATAGAACAGACATCCAGGTGAAGTCCCCGCCGCTCGGAAGCTCCCGTGGATGCGGTCTGGCAAACTGTCCTGGTGCCTGTTGCTTCCTGAATATAAGGGTCAGGGGCACCTAGGCCTGAGTTCTTCCCAGGACACTATTCTGTCTGTGAGGAAAATTGTGCTAATTACTTGAGTTTAGTGAAGGATTTTTAGTTTTTGGAGCTCAGGAGTTATTTGTGCTGCACTTCGTGTTCTGTTTGGGTGAGGCAAAGTTACTGTTCTGGGTGGATACGAAAATGGAATAGGATACTCAAGGCAGCATTGTATAGAAAGACCCTCTTTCCTACACCAGGCCTCAGAATTGCAGGAGCTTTGACCCTGCCGGAGCCAGCCCGGCAGAGCAACAGCGTCCTCAAGCCAGAGGTGTTAGGATGAGGAGAAATGACTGACAGGACAGCGAGGCTTAGAAGGGCTCATCAGTCAGTACCGAGTGAGCGCCGCGTTTATTTCTCAGGTCTCTTTTATACCCTAAAAACTAGGTCTGTAGAATGACTTCATCAGTCACGCACAAAGGTTAAGAACAATCACAGGATATTTCAAAGAATCAAGCAAATTCAGCAACTGGGGTAATCAATTCTGAGTTCTTTAATGATTTCTATCTGGGTTAATACTTCCTTCGGACTTTAACCTAACCACAGCTATACATTATATATTCTGATACAGTTGTTAATCCATCAGGAAAGAGCAGGAGTTGTGCCATGTTACTTAATTATGTCACAAGTCACACTATAGAGAGTAAACACAATTAGTCTTGCCAACATGGCGTTCTTGTTTAACTAAGTTGTTATCATGCACACCTTGGGGACATAGGTCATTTAGCCTACTTCCTCAGGAACAAGCCATCTCAAGGTTAATTTTAAATTGGCCAGGGCAGAAACCATAGAGGGGCTTGCAGATCTTTGTCACTGACCTCTGGTAGCCTCCTTAGCAGTGCAGAACTCCTGATGATAACTCAGTGCAGCACCAGAGGCGACCATCTTAAAGAAGAATGGCTAAATTTCCGAGGTGTGGCTCCCGACATGGTCCCTGCCCCAACTTCCCAGAATTCAACCAGCATTGCCCCATGTACCCCGCCCAGAAGCTGGTTAGGGGTGGACCAGGACAACAGGTGAGCGATTGGGGCTGGGCAGCTGTGGCCAGGCAGCAGGATGTGGAGTCCGGGAGCAGGCCCTGGGCATGCTAGGCCAGTGTCCATGACAGCTTTAATCCAGTGTACAATTGCTTTCCCTGTTACCCAGCACTGCCAACTTGCTGGAGGCTGCAAGGCGGTGTGAACAGCGTTCTCAACTCTAGGAGACCCAAGCCATGCCCTTTTATACGAAATACCATGTAACTCCCCTGACAGTGCTCCACAATATATTACATAGACACTACTACTTGCCCACATGATATTTTAATCACTGCAATATACTAACAGTGACATAAAAAGTAAAAGTTAGGTCATTATAATTAGTATGGATCTGAATATGCATGTGCTCAGGCAATTGTGGTAGAAGGCATAAGAAATCAGTATTGTTCTGATTTGTAGCATTGCACTAACTGCGACAGCCACAAACAGTGACTCAGGGTTGGTTGACTCAAATACTATGTGTGCTACATTGTTTGGGGGGAACTCTCACTGAAGTTCCAACCAATCATCCAAACATAGTTGTTCCTTATTTTACATGTAGTTAGTGCAGGGAAACTGAAGAGTTGTGTTTAATGCAAAATTTATATTCTAGGTTCCCCAGCTGTCAGCCCCCTCCACATACTCTCTTCCTAAACGACCTCTAGGAGGCAGTATTGCCACTCTGGAGAACTGGTACTGAGGGCTTGGGAAGACTGCAGAGGCAAGAACTCTTATGAAGTAGAAAATTCTCCAAGTGATTACGTAAAATCCCTCCACCTGCAAATGCTGAGGCCTCTTTACACCTGGCCACAGGTAGCTCATAGAGCAGTGATGGGTCCCCGGGTGGCTCTGCCCCAGCTTTCTGTGTGAGGTGTGTACCTCTTACCTCAGAGCTGGGGTGGAGCATCACAGTAACACACCCAGGTTCACCCAGGAAACAGGCACCTGTTTAGTTCCCTGCGCCACCCTCCGCCCCACCTGTGTGGACAGGCTTAGAGGGATGGCCTGGATGCCAGCCACTGCAGATCTCCCACTAGGGCTGGTCCAGCACTGCACCACCCAGGACCATGTGTAATCGGGGAGCTCATGGAGCCCTGGGTTCGGCTCAGTTAGTTGAGTCCAACTGCCAAATTCTGGTTACTTGACAATTCACAGTCCTCTGCAGTGTGATCCCTATGAGACTTTTCTAAAATTCATAAATTCACCTTCCCTGAAAGAATAATTGTTTAGTCGACAAAATTCCTTTTTCTTTTTCCCGTTTTGTAGTTTTCTGTTATACAGTTATCAGTAATATTTTTATATTAATGGACAAATCCTTATAAATGTATGATTCCAGGTTCCTGGCTTAGTTAAATAATATATACGAGAGAATTGAGCTTTTGTTTGTGCTTAGGAATACTCAAAGGTGCTACTTGAGAGGCAAAGGCTGGAACATCACTTGAATCCAGAGTTAGAGCTCAGCCTTTGCAACAGAGCAGGACTCTGCCTCAAAAAATAAAAGTATTAGAAGGTGCAGACTCTGCTTTGTGAATACTTCTCACCATGAAGGATGAAAGCACACACACAGGCACCACAGATTGTGTTTGATGTGGATTCTCATCTCAGGAAATCTCCTAAAAGCTTAACTGATGTTTTTCTGCAGTTGCTATCCATTTTTCTGAGTTATGCGCTGTATGTCGGAAGTCTTCCTAGAAGCCGAAGTGAAGATAGACTCACTCTGCATGCCTTCTGACAGGGGAGAGACCTGTGAGAAGAGATGAGGAGAAGTCAGACAACCAGCGCTGTGAGGCCAGACAGAAGGAGCCCCAAATACTGGCTAGTGTAATGATGCAGCTTATTAAATTTGACCAAATTTATTTAAAAGCAGCACACTGAAAGATTCTTCTGTACGTGAACATTACATTGAATCTTTGAACTGTCGTGGTGTACATGAGTAGCCTTTGTAATAGATTATTGATTAAATCAAAGGTGGCTGAGATAGCAGGCCTGACTTCCTGACAAGACAGGTTTCTGAAAGGGACAGGGCATGGGTGCCACCTCCCCTTGCTGCACTGTGCTGTATTTCTTCCACAGACACTCCCCACACACCAGGATCTCCTTCAGGACAAGGCTGTCATCTTTGACTCTCCAGCACTAGGACAGTGGCACTTGGCATAGTGAATGTGAATTACTGGGTGATTTAAATAAATGACCTGCTTTTGTCCAAAAGTACAAAAATACACTGGCCCCCTGTGGTGTAGGCTGCGAATATGCCGGAGGTTTGCATGACCCATGGCCCACACATGGGTTGTGGCCGCTTGTGCCATTCAGCAGGATTGGTCAGATAAATACTTCTCTGTCAGCGCTAAAAGAAAGACCCTTAAGGCGTGAATCATTAGGACACATAGAATCAAGGCAAGGAGAGGATGATAAATATAAAAAATGACTCTCCTATCCCCATATTAACTTATCCCTCAAGTCTTGAAACCAAGAAGCCCCACTGGAGACTTCAGAACACACAAATGCCACCGGAAAGGACTACTGCTGCACATGGTGCAAGAAAACCCACCAAGTAAACTGCTTGAAGGCAGCACAGTTCTCTGACTATCAACTAGCAGGAGCAGCTGTGGCCATGAAGCAGAGTCTTGGCCCTGCCCCCGAAGGCCCCCCTGCCAAGGGCCTGGGTAAAGGGCCTGGGAGCTGCATCTAAAAGTCTCAGATGAATCTGCTACCAGTGGTCACAGAGAACTATCCTGAAATGGTAAAAGCAGCAAAGTTTTCAGTGGATTTTTCTTTAAATTTTTATCATAAACACTGCCAGGCATATACAGAAATAGAAAGATGTGCGCAAAAACCTATAGCATGCATTGGTCAGCTCCAAAAATTACCATTTTACTGAGAGGGTTGTCTCTCTCCCCTCATAACCTGTTTTTCTCTGAAATATTCTAAAGCCTATCCCTGATATATAATCTCTAACTACTTCAGTGTTTATTTCTAACTCCTAAGCACTCTTTTTAGGTTTATTTCCTTATTGAGGGTAGGTAGGGTGTTTGGAATCTATTCTTAAGGTTACTAGAGCCACACCAAAATTGAATTTATCCTCACTTCTGACTGGAAGTTACTTTTACCTGTCAGTTTCTTTCTTCTAGGCCTTTGCTAGGTCCATGCCTCTCCACCCATGTCTCAGTTGCCCATCCCACCCCTTCTCAAATCCAAGCACTGCCCACCCTTGGGGACATGGCCCTTCTCCAATAACCTCCTCACTGCAATGAAATATTTATTGGTCCCTCTGGCAGCCAGTCCACCTAACATCTACTACGATAATGCTAGGAAACTTTCTGCCTTTAGTTGCCTGTACATGTCTCTTGTCCCCAAGGCACTGCAAATTCCCTGAGGCTAATATGGAGAAAGAGCCATGCAGGTTAGTGTTTCAGTTTCTCCCTACCGTGTACAGACTGGGTGGCCTGGTCAGGGCTTTCACCTCCCTGAGGCTCCGAATTCCTCCAGTGGAATCTCACTGCGCTTTATAGTGTTTCCAAAAATCGTCCTCTCTGATTGGATCTTGAAACAGGAAGTGATTGTGCTCACAAAAGGCACAGCACTAAAACAGTTGGACATGGATTTGCTATTAGTGGAGCAAATATTCTTTAGTGGTAGCATAACTACAATTCTGTATTTTCTTGCAAATCACTTAAAATCTAAGAATAGTAGATGCTCATTGCAAGTAAAGCTATGTTCCCTTTTGTTTACTGAGATTTGCAAAAAGTGCTTATGGAAAATGGAACAGAAGGTAGGAGAAAGGCTCCATTTCTCAGGGTGGATGAAAGAAATGTCAAGAAAGGACAGGCCAGTGCAAGCAGGGGAGTTAGTTCAGTGGTGCCAGTCCTTGCTTTGTACAAAAGGACAGGCCAAAGACACCACTTAGTACATTTCAAGGAGCATGTGAAGGCTATGTTGAGGTTTAATCAGTGGCTGGGTTTTCTTTCTTAGTGAGAGTTAATGTAATGGTGGGTCTTGACAGCCAGTGGATATTGAAATTGATAAAATATGTTGATTGTTTCCTTTCTTAAAGAAAATAAGTCAGTAAAATTTGAGGGCTGCCTGTGTTCTGAAGCACACTGGTATCCAGGGAGCTCAGGAGGGCAGAGCTGCAGACTGTACTGCTGGGGCAAAGGGGTAGATGAGCGTATGAGGCTACACACGTTCCTTCCACCTCCCGATGGCATGGCCTTCCAACACGCTCTTCTTTACCACCCTGCTGCTCTTCCTTCTGCACTTTTCTGGCTTCCATTCAAACAGAGCAGCCTCGCCAAGGTGCGATGGCCGCATGTGGGATGTCACCCACTCAGACCCCTCCTGCAGCCCAGACTCAGTATCCTTCTCCCAAGTGACTATGAATCTCACTGACTCATCCCCAAATCCTCTTGTCCTGGCTTTTCATAGCCCAAGTTTCACACAGGTGTTTAGTGTACTGAGGTCCTTCTGAGAGAGAGAAATCTCTGAGCCCCTCCAGTGAGAGGCCTACAGCTTGGGATGAGATGCTGTCTAGCTATGACTCAACTAACTCTTCTAAGACAAGAACAAGAGTAATCTAAGGTGACTGAATGTGGGACTGTCCAGCTAATCTGGCATGGACTACTGGGTTAATATCAGTTACTCTATAAACAGAAAAATGAAAACTTACACACACAACTGTACAGAACACTGTTCTGAGCCCTGCAAGGTATTACAATTCTTTGATCTAAGCATTAGTTTTCTTCACCCAATAGGGTTAAAACTCCAGTTTAATAAAGAGGCCAGATTAATAGATTGTGAGGCAAAATGGTATTTCTTACCTGGGTTTGGAGGAAACGTATCACAAATTAATTGCATATTCTGTGTGGTTTTGCTGTCACTTCCAAAAATAGCCTAAGGCCAAAGGTCACTTCTCTTAGCCTGTTCCACACGAGGCTGACTAAGCTCAGAGCAGCACACAGTCCTCTCTCTGCAGCCCTGAGGACAGGCCAGGGACAAAATCTTCAAGTCTGTGGAGGGAACCCTAAATGCCAGGCAACCATCCACAACCTCCCGCTTCCTGCCACACCCAGGGCTGTATGATCCCGGCCTTACTGATGGCCACGTGCTGTTCCAAGGCAGCGAAAGGGAGGCCAGCATGGGAAGATGGGAGTGAGGAGCAAAGGGCACTTCGTCCCATTGCTGCCCCCAGAGGGTTTTCAAGAAGACCGAGCCCCAAGGAGAAGTCTCAAGGGCACTGAATGAACCAGGTGTTCTGGTGGAGAGCTGGGTTTCTGACCCTTTTAGGAGAAAGGGGATGTGACTGAGTGTGGTACCAGGCAGTTGGCGCCCACATGCGGATGCGGAGTGGAGTGCTTGAGAATTAACCTGTCCATAAAGCCAGGCATTGTCAATGGGCTGTGCATGTGACAGGCATGCACTATGGGTGACAGAGGTCTGGATTCACTTAGTATCATGGGTGAGTGAATGACAGGAGCTAGAGAAAAAGAGGTTCCAGGAGGTCCTCAGTGCTCTGGTAGTGATTTTGATAGTGAAAATAAACTTGGTGACATTAAATAGGCTCTAGTGATTCTCAGACTTGGGTGACTGAGACAAGGGGGCTCCTGTTAGAACACTTCTCATGGTACTTTTTGGATAAATTATGAATTTCACTGTAGAATCAAATAGTCCAGCTTAACACACAGCTCTGCTGCTGAAAGAGTAGGCTGTCATCAGCTGTACCAGCCCACCTCAGTCACCGAGGTCCTTGCGGAGGAGACAAATCACCCCCTGTGGTCTTGTTGCCCTGCCTCAGCCCTTGAGAACCTCCTTCTTTCCTTTCCTTCTTTCTTTCTTTTATGTACGTTTAGTTCCCACAGGCTTCTTTTATCGATATTTCAATTGGTTGCTGCTGACCTCAACTTGAATCCAAATATTTGCCCTATTCAGTGTGAATTGTTCATTCAGCCTCATGCTTGATTATGCCTGTGCTCTTTTGAGTAAACTGAATGGGCTACTTGACTATGTAATGCCGATATAACCTGGTCATTAGTACCGTTTGTTAGAGGTGACCAGATGCAGCAAGGAGGGAAGGGGAAAAAGAAGGGCTCTGTGTTCAGTTTTCCTCCCTGTGCAGCCAGGATAAAGAAAATGTAAGTGTACAGGACATAAGTACAGAGTGTCTCCATGTTCTTCAGAATGGGTTTTTATTCTGATCTGAATCAAGTGAGTCAGAGATCAGGGGAGATGGGTACACTTAAGGCCCACAATTTTATTTAACTACTAGGAAGCTGTTCCCTGCAAAATGCACATGGTATTCATTGTTTAGACCAGAATGTGAAGTAATATTGATTTATCATTCATCCTTGATCAACATCACTCCCCACACTTATTGTATGATATTTCTTTTCATATTTACGAACTGTTTACGAACATCAAATGTTACATGACTGCAATGTTTTCTTTTTTTCTTTTTATCTTGCTGATTGTACAACTTCTAATATGTCGAACCATAATTCATGCCATAGGAGAAGCAAAACATTATCCTACGCGTTTATGTTCGGTGACAGGAAAGCTGCCAATTAAAATGACAGAAGACAAATTAACAAAAAGGAAAAAAATCAATCTATGCCCGCAGTGTGAATATGTGTGGGAGGGTTCAGTGACTGAAAGAAGAGTAAGATTTAGAGATTATATACCATCTTAACAAAGAATGATAGAGTTGAGAGTGAGACAAAGAAGAGAGGGTTAGGGACTTGGAAGTGTTATGTTATAGACTGACTAAGAAATATATGGTAAATTAGGGTCATTTAGGAAGGTCTGTTGTGTCTACAAATGTCATCACAGGTGATTAGTGTTGTCTGTTTCCATTCTAAGACAAGACACCTTTCTAATGTATGCTACCTTTACAAAGAGAAACATGCCCAGCTTTTAAACAGGAAGGAGATAGGCCAAGAGCTAATTGCCTTAAATGTAAAACACTCTGTATCCCAAAGTGACCTCTTTGGCGGTAGCATGCTTGGATTCCTTTCAATATATAATTATTTGTTAAGCACCACAAGATGCCCAATAGTGAGTTATGCTGTAGAGAATCCCTTCACATAGAATAAAAGTGAAAGTTCTTGGCACTAGCCCAATGGAGGAAGCCAGCACAAATCCAGGAGGAGTTTGCCAGAAACAAGAGAAGCTTTGAGTTGGAGGTTAATTTGCCCAGTGCCCCAGAGCAGGAAGTGATAATAACAATGTACCCATGTGTGTGTATTTGTCTTTGAGGACTTGTGCCTTATTGACAAAGGCAGACATGTAAACAGTAAAGAAAAGTTAAGAATGAAAATATTTGGCATAAGATATCAAGTAGAAAAGTATGGACCAAGAACAAAACAAACAAATAGAAAAACTCAAAACAATATGAATAGGAGCCATTGCCATCTGGAAACTTGCAGTCCATTAGAGGAGATCATTTATGGGTGCAAATAGATAGTGTGCAAGGCAGACTGCACATAAAGGGACCACTAGTGATGGGATTATTTAGAGTCAGAGGAGGTTATGTACAAGTGCACTGGACAGTGTCTGGCCTGTGTTTCTCTAAAGCCTCATGTGGAGCTCTTGACTCAGTGCTCCTGTACATCTATCTAGTATTCAATACAGGTCAGTGCAGTAAGTACATGATTTCTCCTCGTTTTTGGAATGTACATGGTATCTTTGTTCTCCCTGTTAGCAGAGAGATGTCATGTTGACATCTCGGTTCTCTCTGTGTTCACCTCAAAGATATGACATTTGCTGGGGTAGAAACAGAGAGAGCACTGAGGAGCACCTCAGAAATATCTTTGTCTGTGCTGTATCACCTGATACACAAATACCCACATTTGCAGCTAAATCTTGGAAGCTGTCTATACTCCCATAGACAGATGAACAGATAAAGAAAGTGTATACTTCCATAAAATCATACTTCTCAGCCATGAAGAAGGATAAATCTGAATCACTGAAGGAAAATGGATGCAACTCACGACTGTAATGCTAAACAAAACTAGTCAGAGAGAGGTTAAGTATCAAATGGTTTCTCATTATAAGAGAAACTCAACGTGTAATATAAATAGTCAAATAAGAGATAGATAATAGAAACAAAGTAGGCTTTGTGGCAAAGGGAAGGAGATCTAGGAGAGGGAAATGGGTGGAAGGGGACGAGCGCGGAAGGAAAAGTTGAAAAGGAATTAAGGTGTAATGTATATAGGTACCAGTTTGCCACAGTGAGTCTATTTAATATATATTTAAAAAATCTGAATTTGAAAGTTCTACCAATCTAAGAAAAGAAGAAATACCATTTTCTAATAAATACCTAGCAATGACAACACTGTTAATTACTTACAGATCTTAAAAGGAAAACAATTATACAAATAAAATATTTGTATTGTTATATTAGCATTGTTATAATATTGTTATAATAGCATTTTACCTGATTCATATGATAAATGACTGTATTACCAATAAGCACAATAACATGAGAGGAAGGCTATTATCTCTGATGATGTTAAATAATCCATTCTAACAATATTTGCATAGCACTTATATTCATCTTCCAGGGATGCCAAAATAAAATATAATAGTCTGGATAAAGACAGAAATTTGTTCTAGACATGGCCTGCACACCAATAATCAGGTACTCTGTTAGGCTGAGGCAGGAAGATAACAAATTCAAACCCAGCTTTGGCAACGTAACAACTTAGTATGACCCTGTCTTAAAATTTAAAAATAGAAGATAAAATAAAAATCAGCTGGGGATGTAGTGTAAAAGCTTAAGGTTCATTCCCCCAGAGTATCAGAGAGAGAAGAGAGAGAGAGAGGAAGAGACAGAGACAGGTGAGACAGAGTGCTGGGGGGGGGTAGACATTTGTCATCGTCAGTCCTCGGTATGGGCAGGACCAAGCTCCCTAGGAAAGAACTAGGGCAAGATCTCTCCAGGCCTCTCTCCCAGTGGCTGTGGTTTGCCGAAATCGTTTGTGCTGTGCCCTTGTGTGCATTCTTCCACTTCCTCCATGTGCCTGCACACCACTTTCCTCTACGTATGTCCACCCGTGCACAGATTCTCCCTCTGTATTCCAAGTTCCACCATCACACTGATGTGAGGCCCACCCTATCCCAATAAGACCTCAACTAATTACACCTGCAGCACCCTTTCTAAAGAAAGTCACAAGCAGATGTAGAAATTAGGACTGTAGGACACTGGGGGATATGAATCAAACACAACAACACCTATTTTCTACTGCCTTTCAAGCAATCTGGAACCATACATGGAACAGAATACCAGCAGTTTCTGATATAAGAACTAAATTGCCATGGTGCAATAATTCATTGTTATTACTGATGTGGTAGCAAAAGGTCCTAAATTAGGAGAGTGTCCCCAACTGCATTCTGCAGCACTTCTTCTCCGTGTCAAAGGCCCAAGGCCTTATCTAAAAGCTCCGCCACTGAAGATGTGTTCTCCCCACCAGGTCATGGAGATGAGAAGGCTTACAAACCAAGCCATTCCATTTTTCTCCAGACACACACACACACACACACACACACACACACACACACACACACCACAAAGAAGTCCCAGGTTACTCTGCTGACTGAAGTAGAGAAATTCAGCTGTCATAAATAACAAAAGGAACTTTCTCTAGGAAAATTGAAGAGATCTCTGTTTCTCAGCTCTTCCAAAACAGTGAATTGTCCTGTTTCCGAGTCGGTCAAAGGCACATCTTAATCGAGAATACACAGTGGCTATTTCACAATGATCAAGTCCAGTAAATTTTAAGCAAAGACCACAAGACTGTTGGTTTTCATACTGGCATAATGGATTACTTGCAAAAAAAATTAATTTCCTATTAAAGGAGATTTTCTGCCTTGCCGGTGAAGGAAAGAATGCAAATAATATATTTGGCTTTGATGATGATTGAAAGTTAAAATATATGCAAATTATCTAATGGAGTTGAGATGGCTTGATGTAGAAGATTACATTTACCCCCATTGATAATATTATCTACAGTGTCAAAACTACTTATATTCAATGTCTGTGACCCAAATATTAAAATCTTCACTTCACAGAGTATTTTAATGGCATGCTTACTGCCTGAAATAACTATCAATATCTCATAAGCCACAAATAATAAACACATGAATACTGAAAAATTTTAGGAATCTCTGCATCTTGAGGTTTTTCCAAGGTAGGAAGGCATTTAGCTTGATTCAAGTAAGTGGTTATTATTCATACTCACTTTTCTTGTGCTCTGAAAGTTGCAAGACATTTGGTTTTTGCTGTTCACGTGTGTTAGCTCCACTCACCATTACATGTGGGCTTATTATCTCCACTGAACACATAAGGAAGTAAAGGCTGAGACTAGTGGAGGACCACGATCGTGGCAGAGGTGGGATTTGAAACCAAGTCTCTGTGAACTCAAATGTCTTTCCTTGCGCGTCCATATGACCTTGGTGGTGGTTTCTGGTTTTGAATAAACCAGTGTGTTGTGTTGAATAAAGCAGTGTGTTGTGTTGTGTTGTGTGGTGCTACCTCTCCCCCACTGTAAATCTTATCATTTCTAAGCTAGTCTAACGTTTATATATGGATGAATGAATGTGTGAATTAATGGGTAAATTTCTGTCAGCCTTGTATGTAATCTCTCTGTGTCTCTCTATCTCTTTCCCTCCTTTCTTTCTTCTTGTCTTTAATAATTGGCACCACAAGATGTTGTTTTAAAAAAATAATTGAGTACCATTTTGAGTCCAGAAAGACCTACACCGTCTATTCACGATTCACTGACACATCGAGGCCCATATATTATATCATTTTGGGTAGAAATATAATGCAGTTCTTCACATGAGAGAGCAGCTCTACCTTCAGAAATCAAAGTACTATACAGTGTTCTACCTCAAGTTTGTATTCTAGTGGCCACGAGTCCTGCACTGGCCACTAACTGTGATTTTGAGTAACTGCCTCAGGCCTGTGGACCTCTGCTTTCTCACCAGGCACTTGACATCCAGGTTTTACCTCACAGGACTGTTGTAGCAATGAGAAATGCGAGAAAGCTGTTTTCTAGGAGTTCAATCCCCAAGCTACTATGACTTTAAAAAATAATAAGGGCTCGGGGCTCACCTGTGGAGGTTGCCCTGCAGAGTGTTAGGTCAGCAACCTACTTGCGTCGTCTGTGTCCTCCAGGTTTTATTTTTCCCTACAAACAGCAAATGTGCTTCGTGCCCTCCAAAACCCGTGTTAGAAAGCACAGATAATAAATTATTAAGGGAACAAAGACTTAGCTCATTGAAAAGCTATTGCTCTGTGGGTAAATAGAACTCCTCTGTGTATTAAACAAAAATTAAACCCCATTTTATTTTTCATAGTTAAGTTGCCATCAATTCAAATGCAGGGAACAAGGCGCTGGACATAGTTAATAGTCCGCAGACTGCCTAGCCCGGGCTTTGAAAGCCTTTAAGCTTTCCTGAAGTGCTGCTTGTCCCCAATTATAACTCACTACTTACCATCTTCATAATTTAAATCTGTCCGCCCCTTAGGGGGGAAAATTTTTTGCTAATCAGAGCCATGAATGCACCTTTTTCCTTTGACAGTGTTCAATTAAAGCTAAATGGTCGGTTTTGAATGAGTTACTGTGGAGAATAAAGGCATTAATGAGGTAATTTCATTATAGAGACTTGTCCAGGCCTATGTGAAAACGAGGGAAGTAAGTGGAGGGGAAAGCTGCTGAGGAAATTAGGGTTCCTTCCACCCTAATTAATGTTTGGGGGCATTTAGTACAGGCACCAAATTAACTGCTCCAAAGAACTCTCATTGAAAAAAAATACATTGTTGCCCTCCCTTGTAATTAGAAGACAGTACAAGGAGAACACTGGTGAGGATAAAGCCGGCCTTTAACTTAGCCAGCCGGCCCCAGAAATCACGGCATTAGGGAGCTGGGCCTGAAGGAAGCGAGGGCACACAATATAGGATTGTTTAGGTCCTTGGACTCTCTGAGCTGTAAACAGGTAGCCGCTGAATGAGGAATTATGAGACTCCTGGGAGGCCTGTCTTCCCAGCAAAACAGTCTTAAATGCATCCAAAAGGAAGAAAGAAAGGTGAATAGGCCCAGTGTGGGTCGCAAAGAGAATGCTCAATGCTTGTCTTAAGTGATTACATGATGTGGCGCTGGCCCCTCTCATTGAGTTATCTTTACACTGCTTTTGTCTCCTCTAATTGGAGCTGATGAGGTGCTAATTGGAGGCCCTTTTAAAAAGCCCACTACTTTCATCATTGGAAAAGTGAGGGAGGCTGAGGGAGTGAAGTTAATGAGACGGAAAAAAGAGAAAACCTATATAGTGTAGCTTGACAAAAATAAAGCTGTGGTTTGTGTGGGTCTCCAAAGGGGGGCGAGAGAGGTTGGATGGGAGAGAAAGTACAACCCGGGATATTATCTTTTCAAATCTCTCTACAGCCTCTTCACAGATCAGCAGAAAGAGGATGAATTTTGTTAACCCACAGGTTTCTGTTCTCTCATTCCCACATTGGTCCTGAATTCAGGCCAAAACCTTTATGTCCCAGAGCTCTGGCTCCCTTTCAAAACAGTCAGAAGGAACCGCAGGGAGGTGGGCAACCCTCCTTGTTTTTCTTCTAAGAGGGAAAGTTTTTCTTCAGTCCTTTGGATGTAATGTGGCCTCTCTCCTGGGAGCAGAGAGTACTCTTTGTCTCAGACCTTTCCTTCTTATCACAGGCATGGGGCGAAACTGGGTGATGATAATATCCACAAGGGCCACAACTAACTTACCCAGGGACGGAGGGCATGTTCTGATTTGAGTTTTCCTCTGGGGAGTGTAAGACATAATGCTTTTTGCTTCTTTTTACTTTTCAATACTTTTTCTATGTCTCTAGAAAGATCCTAAATAACTTTTATCATCAGGAAAATTAAATTGTGCTGTCTTCATTCAGAGTAGTTTCAAATTTTTTTAGGAAGTGCAGAAATGAGAAGGGCTCATGAAACGTGGAGAAATGGGTGCTGTGGAAGGTTGGGCTCCCAGGGGCGACTCATGGCTCTGCGCCTGGCTTGGTGCTCCTGTTCTGTGAGGGAAAGTTAGGGCCATGAAATCTGGAGATAAGCATCAAGTGTGGGTTACAGAGGATCTGACCAAACTCCTCCCCCAAGATGTATAGAGTATTTATGAGGTGTCTTGGAGGATATATAAAGCATACTAAGGGATTGAGCGCTTCATGTATTATCTCCTACTGTGGTCAAATGCCTCTTGCAGGTTAATTTCCTGACACACGGTGACCTTCTCTAGGGCAGTTTGTCTCTGATTCCAACCCAAGAATCCAAATGCTTAAGACACCTTTTCCACACGGCCTTAATGTAAAATCCAGCTATTTGACAGCACATCAGTCAAAGAGAAGTGAAATTGACCTGACACAGGTCAGCCTGCAACTATGAACACGTGACATGTGCAAAAGCTAGAAGGATCCAGTTTTATCCTTGAGAAATGAGTTGATACCTGTCAAGTACTTGGATCAGTGCCTAGTGAGCAGTGAGGGGCCAGTAATTAAAAGTTGACAGAGGGTAACTGACTGAGGGGGAGAAAGACAAACCTGGGAAGTAGAGTCCTAAGTGGCAGAAGTAACTGTGCCAGGCCAGAGGCTACAGTGGGTTGGGACAACTGGATTTAGAATGAAAAAAGTTGTTGCATTACTGGCCTGACAAGGCAGCCTGACAGTAGCTAAGCTCTTTCTAGGTGGGTGAAACAATGCTCCCTACAGAGTGAACATAGATTTTCAGTGCTAACAAGAGCTAAATGAGGGCAAGGATTTAGCTCAAGTGGTACTGCACCTGCCTTAGAAGCACAGGGGACAGAGTTTGATCCCCAGGACTGCAAGGAAAAATAAAAATTAAAACCTGGCTTGATGGCTCACACCTGTAATCCCAGCACTCAGGAGGCAGAGGCAGGAGGATTGCTGCAAGTTCCAGGCTTGCCTGGGCTACATAGTGAATTCAGGTCCAGCCTGAACTATATAGTGAGAACTGTGCCCAAAAACTAAAAGAAAAAAAAAGCCTAATGGTGTTCTGTCCCAGGCAGCTGTTCTGTAGATTAATCTTTGAGCTCTGAATCCTACCAAGCACCCAAAGTGCCCAGATCTGCACCACATTCTGGATCTTTGACCAGTAGACTGGTGCTGCTTTGTCTTAGCAGCATGCAGATTCATAGGACAAAGAAATTTCCAGCCTTTCTGAGAACAGGAGAGAGCCATTGTGTGTTTGCACCCAGATGCATATATTTGCATGCACGTACTGACACCTAGCCCTACATGTCAGCCTTAAAATGGGGGAAAATCCTTTGGTTATACATAGACAATTTGTACATCAAAAGGAAAGCAGCCATGTCCAGACCACCCTCCACCAACCTGATTTACTTGGCCATTCTTGCCCTCATGTATATAGCTTTGGGGGATTTAGCTCAGTGGTTCTAGCGTCTGCCAGAAAATATCAAGTGCTCAGGATAGAGAGGTGGGCAAGATGTGACATAGGATGCCCTGGTGAGACTTCCTGTTCAGTGCACAAGGCTAATATTACACAACAATTTATGCAAGGAACTCACTGATTCTTGATGCCATGATCAGTGCTGTGGGGAATGCACGGTACCTCCGTGCGCAATGTCAGAGTAGACAGTGTTTACAGAAGATGACAGGTGATGCTGAGGCAGGTACTTGGAAAACCCAGAGTCTGAGTTAGAGAGCAGAACCTCTCCCAGCTGCTATTGTAGCTGCCTCTAATGAGTTAATGAGCAGCCTGAGGAAGGAGGGCAAGTGAGGTGGAGGCAGCGGGCCTCGGTAATCTGCAGAGCGTTAGCAGATGCTCCAGCAGGAGGCTGGGGAAGCTATTTGCCAGTTGGCTGCAGCTTCTGAAAGAGCAAGCAGCAGGGTCAATCCGTGTGGCCTTCATCAGTTCAGTGACTATATTTTACATAATGACAACAAAACCCAGAACATGCAATTTAACATTTTTTGTCTTATAAATTGATTTGATAAAATAAGTTGCACAAATACAAAAATTAAATTGAACTTATTCACACAATCATTCGATTGGCTTTATTGGGAAAATAGCTTTATATGGAGTCTAGAGCATGTGAGGGCCAAAATTCAGATCACAACATTTTAGCCCAAGAGGGAGATATAGAGACTTTAGAGGAAGATTTAGAGACTTTAGAGGAAGACTTTAGAGACTTAGAGGAAGATGTGACTCCTTTGTAGGCTGCGCCAGTGGCATGATGAAAGCATGGGGTTCCTGCTCTGTCAGTCAGTGCCTCTGAGAACACATTGTGCATCATGGCCCCAGACAAACTTGATAAAAACAAATGCACAAAAAACTCTGGTATGACGACTTAAAAGAAAAGCATATTAATACTGCATAATATACCAATCTTCATCTATCTGATTGGAGGAGGTCAAGAAAGTAAGAGACCTACCAAAATTATTAAGACTGTAATAACAGCACCCAGGAGGCAGCGTGCCGCGGCTCCTACTGGACAAGTAGAACATTATAAAGGAGAATAACTCACACGGACTAACATGCCTCAAATATGTTAAAATTCATGAGTTCAAAATGAGCAATGTGGAAATAGTAATAGCTTACTTTCACAGACTTTCTGAAACAAATTTTGGTTAGAAAACTGGAGGAGAAATTGGGGAAGGAAGAAGGGAGAGAGGCACAGCGAGAGAAGGAAGAGCATTTTTCTTACCCGGTAAAAACTGGGAATATCTCCATTTCATCCAACACAATGAAATGCCAGATCTCAGAAGTGGTGACCAATGGCCACTCCCCACCAGGCCTCCCTGGGAAGTGCTCATCTCCCCCCGCCAGTATGTGGTCTCCTCTTGACAAAAATTCCATTTCAGTCTGCCCATGTTCCCGATGGCTCCACATTCATTCTCACTTACATGGCCTGTCCAGGCTACAGCAGCTCCCCTTGCTGTTTTGTGATCAACTGCTAACTGCCCCTCGAGCATCTCATGGTTCCTCAGACTCCTTTGTTCAACCCACCAGGCTGACCCACAGAAAATGGAACTGTTTGCTTTTCTCTTCTGCTCTGCATGGTCAAGCCTTGGTGAGGGTTGATCTGTGTCCTTCCCACAAGGGATCCAGTGCTCAGCCTCCGTATCTATGAATGCAATCTCATGTAAAATAGGCTTTCAGATATAGTCAATAGGGGACCATACTGAGTAAGGGTGGGCTTTCTTCAATAACTATTGTCCATATACAAGGAAATTTAAA
>PVIR01012543.1:0-44621 GCA_004026965.1 Petromus typicus
AAAAAAAAAAAATGCCATTGTGAAGAAAATTTAAAAGTTCAAATACTGAAATAAATTCCCAATAATAGAGGATGTTATACATAATATCCTATAGCATTAAAGTAATTGTAAGATTGTTTATTGGCACAGAAAAATACTTATGATGCTTATGGAAAGAGACAAAATTTTATAAACAATAAGACTCTAATTTTAAAAATCAAATAATCATATGAGAAATGATCAATTGTTATGTCTGGGTGATAGATTTGACGTGATCTCTATTTTCTTCTACAACTGTTACCACTTTATATTTTATAAGGATCATATAGTAAATTCATATAGTATAAATTATATAAATAGGAGTTAAAACTAGGAACTTTATTATGGACAGTAGAATGTGAACAATTAGAAAAAACTGAAAAATGGTTACAATTTTTTCGAACATGCAACACTGGAAATTCTCAAGCTGTTCTTAGGAGTGTCACCAAAATGGTAAGATTTCTGCTTCATCCCTAAGGAGAATCTAGCAACTAATCCAAAGGGGAATCCAGATGCTACTAAGGCAATAGAAAACAGTATATGAAAAATCAGTTTTTAAACTAAACTATCATCTCTGGGGTCTTTTCAATAGTGCTGCATTAAGAAGGAATTTCAAAGTGGGCCACGATGTCATCATAAGTAGCTTTTTTCATAACGTCAGCTTACTTATTTTACATCTAAGCTTTCAGTTAGAGCACATGTCATTTTCTTGCAAAGATCCATTCTGTGTTATTTTCTCTTCTATTAAACAATGAAAATCAGCTCATTCCTATTGAGCTTCTATTTTACAGTTAGAAATTGTCAGCATTTGTTATTTTTATTTGCAATTTACTTCTCTTTATTGACATTTAAGAATAGTTATCACTATAGTAGATTACATATATTTCCAAACATCCCTTGAACTTATTTGGTACTAATATGTATATGTATCCACACAAATTTCATGTTAAGCCATAAACATAAAGCTCATCTGCACATAATGCCCTTTGGCAGCTGACTTGGTCTTCTACTTGAATTTTCACTAAGCAGATTTTTTAAAATTCCAAACAAATGTATTGTATTCTAAGTCAGGTGCTCACTTTGCAATGTCTCTGAGAGGTGAGACTGACTCTCAACAGTCACAGAGAGAGAGAGAGAGAGAGAGACAGAGAGAGACAGAGAGAGAGACAGAGACACAGAGAGAGAGAGAGAGAGAGAGATTCAATCCAGTTCTTCCTCTCTCTAAAGATCACAGCATGAGCTCAGCTGGGCCCTGTGCTCAGCCCAGCCCTCGGCAGAGGCAGTGAATTCAGCCATAACTGCAGCAGGGTCTGATCATTCTCTTGATGAAATTACACTGATCTAATTTGCACGCTGTGAAGACATTTGGCACTGGCTGGATCTGAGCCTTGACATCTTCATTGGAACTAAAAGTACACTAAGAACTGACATTACGTTTCTCGTCCTTTTCTGCCAGGCTATGGCATTTCATCCTCTTTAAAGGCATTATTTCAAGAACATTTAATTTGGCTTTGCTATGCCTGCCATTTTGCTGGGTGGAACATACTGAGCCAGAAAAGCTCAGCTGTAATAAAGTTTGGCAGTGACAGCCCACCCTATACCTGCACCATCCTGTGCAATTTAATTGGCATTCAGTGGGTTGATAAATGGATTGACTTAATGAGACAATATACTTGACATATGCAGGACTCTCCTGAGGAATAGGATTCATTTTTTTCACTTCACACATCAACATGTTACAGATACCAACACAGTCTCCTCCAGCAGTTGTGCTGTCGCCAATGGATGCCTTCCGCTGTCTGACCGGGGTCGCTTCCTTCCAGATTCTCCCCCCCTGCTCCCTGGGCATCAACCAAAGCACCATTTAACATCTCACTGTCTGTCTGGTTTTCCCAGATTCCAGGAGTAAGATAGTCTCCACGCTTCATTTGCCTACATCTGTATTTGCCTAGCAGTTCAAGTGGCTTTGTGGTCCAAACAGATCAGTTTTATCACTGCAAAATAATGACACACTACAAAATACCAGTCAGAAGGAAGGCCAGGCATAACTGGACTATGGCACACGACACACGCGATCGTAGGTAAAGGAGCAAAGGGTGTCGTGTGGACTTCACTGATGCTGTTCAAGTAGGAACTAATTATGACAACAAAGAGACACCATTTTTCACTTCTCAGACTAGCAAAGATGAAAAAGATCTGTGATGCTGCAAGTTGGCAAGGGATGGAGGGAACAGTGCCTCATGCTCTGCTGGTGGGATTCTAAGTACGACTTTCTGGAAGACAATGGGCAATATGTATCAAAATGGGCCTTGCCTTTCCTGAAAATATATCCCAAAGAAATTATGATGTGTCAAAAGTAGATATGTTTAGTGATGACTATCACATTGATTTATAATAGGAAAACATTTAAAATAATCTATATGTCTTTAGGAAAGAAACTACCTAAATATGGAATACTATGCTTATATTCCAGAATACTAGATAGCCTTTAAAAGGATATGACAGAAATATTTATCATAAAAATACTCATTTGATGCCTTATATGCTACAAAATTATTATAAGATATTGGGTTTATTATCAGTTATATTTTATGTAAACTTTTTATATGCAAAACTAGCTTCATGCTGAAAGTGTCAAAGGACCAATATCAAAATAATAATAGTCCTTGCCTTTGGAGATAAGATTGTGAGTTTCACATTTTTTGTTTATTTCTATTTTAATATAATACACTATTTAAAGAATTTAATTAAATTTCCCATGAATTTTTCTGACTAAAATATGATTTTGAATTCTTTCCTTTGTTGTAAGTCAAATCATGCCTGTGTAGTTGGGCATGGTGGCACACATCTGAAATCCCAGTACTTGGGAGGTTGAAGCAGGAGGAGTGCCAGGACTCTGAGGCCAGCCTGGATTACACAGTGAGTTCAAGACCAGCATGGAACACATAGCAAGACTGTCTCAACAAACAAAAATGAAAACAAGAAATCATGCCTATGTAATTCAGTTCTTTTGTGCTTCCAAATCATGAAAGTATAGAATGGCTGTCCAAAAAGCTAATCTATTTTAGACAAATAGTTTCCTTCAGCCTGCAGCTTCTTTGGATATGTCAGTTAACTAGCAAGAGTTTAACAATTTAAAAATAAAACTACAGACATTTAAAGGCTTCAGGAGTTTTCAACCCCTACTCACAATTCCTATGTTATGGAAACTCATTGGTTTTTTTCTTTTCTTTTTAACAATGTTGGAAATTTATAGAAAAAGATTTTTTAAAAACTTATGAGGATTTAGTTATGTAAAGTTATTTATTTAGATTTCTACAGTCCCATGAGAACTACTTTGTGCCTGGATATAGCAATATGAACATATCTCCCTTCGAATCTGGTCATGCACAGCATAAAGATAATTAGGAAGGAAGCAAAGTGCTTCCAAAGGGAGCTGAGGTTCAGACAGCCAAAGAGCTTTGTAGGTAAGGGCCAGCTGGAGGGTCTGGGCAGGCCTCAGCGCTGTGTCGGAAAAGGCCGGGGCAGCTGTGTTGCTGGCGGCCTCTCAGCACAATGCGCCTGGACAGGCCCTGCCTCTGGCTTCTTTCCTGCCTCAAGGTGGGGACAGTACCCAGAAGCCTCTGCTCCCCCTTGCCACTAGATGCCAGCTTGACACTCTCTACTCTGCTCCAAAGGAGGCTCCAATGCGCAATCAGCCCAAGGAAATGGAAAAAATGAAACGGTGTGTGACAGTTTCTAATTACTGCATAAAAACAACATATGGAAACTTCATTGTCCATTTCATCCCTCAACATATACCATCAAGTCAGACTTCTTTTCTTCAATCTCTCTCGAGCATTGGAATTGATTTACTCCCATTAAAAACTGCTTATTTTCAAAAAGTGGTTGAATGGAATAATAGTATTTTTTTAATTTAAATATCTTGATCACAGGGCGGTTTTCATCATCTTATTCTATGTTCTATTTGGTCTTTCTCATCATATTCTACTTAATTGTATTCCCCAGGGCTGCCCACTTGGATGAGAAATGTCCATTCTTCAAAAGTTTACATTAACCATCCCTAAGTATCTCTTATAAATGCTCGAATCTGTCCCTAATCATTTATTACAGGAGGTGGACAGGTAGATAGAGTACAATCGTCTGCTCAGATGTTCTGAAGGCATTTAAACAAGAGGTAAAAAAGAAAAATTAAGGAGACACTATTTGTTGACCTAAACCATGGCAGTAAGATGAACGAAAAGGAAAAAGAAAAAAGTGACTTCAAGCTTTGTGTCATATTAGAAAAACTGAAGCTTTGCTCCATCTTTACCTCTGTGATCTTTGCTTCCTCATTCTCTGCTTTCAAACAGGACTTAGGCCATCAGACTTCTAAGGTTCCTTTCTTCTTTCCTCCTTTCTCTGACTCTATAGAACATACAGTCAAACAAAGCACTGTTTGTTTTCTCTGGAGGACAAGACGCTGCTTACTGAAGGTTTCTCATATTTGAATACCAGCCTTGGAGTAAAGTTAAAAGTGAGGCTGGACCATGGAAATGAGACATACATCAAGTACCCGTTTGCTGAAAGCAAAACCTCCCATTTCTCCTCTCCTCCCCCCTGGCCACAGAAGCACAGTCAGCTAATGAATCAGAAAAAAGCTGGTTACCAGATGTCCTGGCTTATTAACACGCACATCGCATTCTGTAATGGCATTCACTGAGCAAGCTGTGTGGAACAGAGAGATGGTGGAGAGAAAGTTCCCTCCGATGAGCTTCAAACTGTGGGTGTGCCTGGGTCAGCCCCAAGAACGGCTTCTGCGCAGGTCATTTAAGCCACTGTCAGGCGCCTTGTCTGGCCACAGCCCCCTGGGTCACAGAGCCTCTCCTCAAGGTCACCACCCATCTTTTTGTCTTTCCTCCTCCCTTGAATCTGTGCAGCACCTCCAGTATGCTGTCTTGTACACGGAAAAGAAAGATGATGACAATAAACTTAGGAGCAAAGCAAAGGAAAAGCCAATTTTGTTTGATTGGTTTTCACCGTGGCTAATTTTAAAGCCACCCATTGTTCAGCTCTGCAGTCTAATTTTATGTTAATATCCCGAAAGTTGTCAAATCTTGGCAAAACCTATGCATAAATTACACAGGAAGTAGCTCACAGGAGGGAGAAAAGTAATGACTATCATGGTTAGCCAAACCCATTAATAGCCTCACAAGCAATAACCCAGGAGCTCTGGTCAACTGCTGCAGACATCTGTGAAACTTTTGCAATTAATATCATTTTTCCCTTTTTTTTTTTGTTGGAAGAGGTATCAGCTGTAAAATAGCATGGACTGACTGCTCATTATCAGCCCTGCTGGTAAAGGTTTGGCTGCTCATCTCACGTGGTTGACCACTGCTCTACTCTGCACACAAAGCTACTGTTGTGAAGCAAGGCTGGGCTGGGTACTGAGACCATTTGTCTTCAGAAAATGGCATGTGGCAACTCAACCAATAAAAAATAAGATGTTTGGGTCTCTAATTCTTTTTTTTTTTTTCTTTTAGAGACAGGATCTTGCTTTATAGTTCAGGCTAGCCCTTGAACTCACTATGTAGCCCAGGCTGGCCTTGAACTCCTCCTGCCTCTGCCTCCCAAGTGCTGGGATTCCAGGCATGAGCTCCCATGCCCAGCACTGTGGTATGTGGTACCAGAGATCAAACTCAGGACCTTGTGCTTATGAAGCAGGCACTGGAACCACTAAGCTAAATCCTCAGCCCTCTAATTAATTTCTAATTTTTCCCCTCTGAGTCTGGGAAGAAACAAAGATGGAAAGACTTCAAACCTTCTCCGAAGCAGTGCTCTAGGCAGTTCCTGCTGGCAAATTATCTTGCTGTGCCTTTTTCTAACTTTTCCACTTCAGTCCAGGGCGAATTTTCCCCTCTGTGATAAGAGTTTCAGGAAAACACAGATTGATCTAATTAATCAGTGTCTATGCCCTACTAGTGATTAAATCATTTTGTACATCACTCTTCTATATGTGTCTATGTCTAAGATATTTGTGTACATGATCTAATGCTCACACTCCTGGAAAATATGCCTGGTGGAATTGACTTTCTACAAAGGATATATAGTCCTTTCCACTGATTTTAAAGCTGAGGCCACTAGTATAGCACCTGACACTAAATAGATATTTTTAAATGTATTTGTTAGATAGATGAGCAAATGCATGTTGGTAGAGACCATTCCTATTTTGGCCTTGCTACCATTGCTCCCTATGTTAATTTTACGCAGAATTTTCCTAGTGCAACATTCACCTCCTGTGTGTATGTTTTTTCTAGAGAAATCTGACAGAAGCCTTGGAGAAATCGTTGGTCAGTGGCAAGAAGCAGAGGGTACTGAAGGATGTGACAGGAGGTGAAGCTACAGAGATAAAGCGGGGTGTGATGAGAAGAGGCCCCGGGGCCATACTAATGACTTGAATCTATCCTTCAGGCAACTGAAAAAAAGTAGAAATCTTTAATCAGAGAAATAACTGCTGATATTGTCTGGGGTGCCCATCTGTGGAGTCTGGAGCAGGGGGGAAGGCATGGTCATAATAGGAAAGCCAAGGAAAAAGTTCCCTCAATAACCTCATGAAGAGATGATAAGAAAAACAAGAAGCAATCAGATCTTGAAGATATCTCTGACGCAAAACTGTCAAGATTTGGTGGTTGATTCCATGTGGGGTAAAGTTGATAAGATAGAGGAGATAGCTTCTAGTTTTGTGTAAATGGTGAGGGCTGATCAGATGACTGAGAAAAAAGTAGGAGTTAAGGATTTAAGGAACAGCAACACGTACATTTTTTTCAGAAATAAATCTTTGGAAAATAATGAGTAGCTATTTATCAGACCACTTCCAACTATCACCGATGAAGCCAGTAAATAAGCAAACCACAGTTGGACACCATCTAATAGACACTGATCAAGGACAAATGCAATGGGCCAACTTCCTTTTAAGAAACAATCATGAGAGAAAATAGCTAGAATAGAATATACAAGTGATAAATTAGTCCTGTGAACTTCAATAAAAAGAGGCCTTTATAGCCTTAGAGGAAGCTCTTTAAATCCACTGAGTTCTGGGGTTTCCGAACTAACTGCTGAATGAAATGCTTTGACCTCATTCTGCTTCCTTCTCTAAACATTGTAGTAGCCTGTACCAAATGCAAATGACATTCATAAAACACACCCCTGACAGTTACAGTTTTTAGTTTGGTGACACGAGGCTCTTAGTCCAGCCTTGTCAGGACAAAGCATATTCCAGACAAATCGGGAAAGAAGAAAGGAGCGGGGCAGCCGCACAAATGAATGCCAGTTGTCTGAAAAACAAGTTTGCTGTCATCTTGGGGCACATCATTTTTAGAAACAATGACCCATTTGGCAGCTCCACACATGTTCCCATCACTGAGAGCTTTCCAACATTCCAAGCCTTACTTTATTTAGGTTTGGGATTTGTGAGTCTAAATCTTTGGCAAAGTGAGTGTGGAATCTTAATTCCATTTAGTATTACTCATTCCATTCACATCATTATTTTTTTTTCCTCCTTGTATCTTCTGTTACCGACTCTTGTTTCCCTGCCTCGGAGACCCTGCATGGGCACCTCATGCAAATGGCAGCAGGGTGGAATGTCTAATTATTTCACTGTTGAACTTGAACAGCTGTCCTAGCTGGGCTATTTAACAGTACTAGGGCTCACGCTTTCAAAAACAGCTTTTGTTACATGAAGAAGAAGATGGTGTTACTCATTAGAAAATGTTTCAGTTCAGAAAAGTCAACGTCTGAAGGGTTCAGAGTTGGGTTTATTTAATATATCAAGCTCCATTTATTTTTCAGACTCAATCGGATGTTTATTGATTACATGGAGTTTTTAAAAGTGAGCGAGTTAGATGTCTCACGACTCAGAAAAATACTCTACCTGTCCTCAAGCATCTGACTCTTAATTGAATTTTGAGAGTTCAAATGTTTCCCTGAGCTGATGGTGGCATTTTCTAGGACATATAAATTCTCTAAGCCAATGCACAGGTTGCTGTAGAATTTCTAGTGTACATATCTAGGTTTGAGTTGATTCTGGGGAGCTCAATGTTTTTCTTTGGAAAAGGGAGTGCAGACTAAGACTCAGGGGAAGGCAGAAGGTCATGGCAGAGGGGTGGGACAATGTCAGAGCAGCTCCTTGTCAGAGCGGCGTAGGAAGGGCAATGGGGTCTCTGGAAGCAAAAGGACCCTTCTTCCGTGAATGCCTTTGCATTTTGAACTCCCGGTCTCTCTTCATTCTTGAGACTTTCTTGTACTTCGATTGTTCTTTGTCCGTGTTTGCCTGTTAACTTGGTTTCAATTGTGGGGTGATGGTTTTCTTCCTTTCCCACTCTTGGGTCTTTAGATCCTAAGAGTCATAAGTAATTTCACTATTTTGACGCACTTAGCTTAATCTTGCATTTTGTTCTGGTTCACCATTTCACTTCTAATTGGAGTGATACAAAATGTAGTGTTTTGCAACTTTATTACAATGCAAAGCAACTGAGAATATGCATGTTATTGTTCATCTATACCTCCCTTTTTATTTATTCATTTGTAATCCTCAGATAATTGCTCATTTGATATCATTAAATAACAAATTTAAACAAAATTAGTCCATTCTCCCTCAAAAGTTTGCAGATATTTATATATGCCAAAGAAAAATTATGAAAACTTTTTCTCAATAATTAAAAGAAAAGGGATCTCAAATCTAAAATGAATTCTCTGCTTTCAGATTGTATGTCTGAATAAAGTGAAAAATGTTTTATGTTTATTTAGCTAAAAAGAATTAAAATTCAATTTTCAATATCCATAAATATTTAAGAAAAATGATTGTGGGTGGTACTTTAAACTGTATCGGTTCATATGTATTTTTTTAAATCTTTGGATATTATCAATAAACTGGTGAAATAATTATATGAATAAACATATTCTTTTGAAATATTGCCATACTTAAAATAAAAAATCCATCTGCATTGTACTATGTGGGAATGGGCATCACATTTTTCTCTATGAAGAATGAACTAATTTATCACTTTTCAAGGGTCAAGAAGGTCAAATGCTCTGAGCAATACAGAGCAAAAAACACCCCAGAGTGGCTAAATGCTACAAAGGGGTTATTGATTTATAAAGCATACAATCTCTGGTTCTCTGCTTTATATTATGAATGTCTTCTATTACCCCTTTATTCTGGAATTGGTTAAATCAGCAAGAGTTGCTGCCGTGGAGGGGCAGCAGGAGACCCACATCTGGCCCCAGGATCAGTACTCAGAAGTTCAAAGTTACATATCTGTGCTCAGATTTAACTCCTTTCTCTCCCACCAGGTGTGGAGACCAGCCAGAGATCAGTGACTTCTTACTCAGGAACACAGTTTGATTTGAGGTCAAAGTGAAAGCAAAAGTCTACACTTTTCTTCCTCAGTGGCATTTAGGAATGGCCAAAGGACTAGGTGCTGGCCCAGGAGTAGTCCTCTGGGTAGCATTTTAGAGTCTGATAACTCAGTTTTGGTTCCTTCTTCATGATGTTTGGACTATTGATGTAAGGGCTGGAGCTCCAGGTGCCATCAGGAATGGTGAGGTAAGCTTGAGGATGAAATGAGAGAAATGACTGTGTGGATCCCTAAAGATTTTGCTATCATACCATCCTAGACTAACTCCATATGTCTCAGATAACCAAGAAAAAGAAACTTTTTACATTTGAAAATCACTATCAGTATGGGCTTTCTATTATGTAAGTGTCACTTGAGGTATTTGCAGAAGGAATTTTACTTCTGACCTTCCATGCTTCTGTGGACCAGGTCCTCTCAGATCACATGTGACTGGACATAATGATCATAGTGATGTTGCTCCCACCGAGCAAAAGCTTTGTCAGTCATATTCAAGTTTCCTTTTATAGATCTTTCTGCTTTTTTTTTCTTTTTCTAGTACTGGGATCAAAGTTTGAACCTTGCCCTTGGGAGGCAGGCATCAGAACCACTGAGTTAAATTCTTTTATAGATCTTTAGAAGCACAGTCAAACTATCTACAGTACACCTCACTGTACATGTGTATACACTGTCACTGTTACAAGAAAAAGGAAACTGAGAAAGTTAGAGATGACTTTTAGATGGCAGAGCTGGGAATTGATCCCTAATCCAAAGATGAAACCCTAATCACTAGGTCACATGACTCCTAGTGAAAGATCTGGCCAGCTCCTAAACACCATCTCTCACTAGGAGGGTACCGTTAATACTCTTACATAACATGGCAATTCCACAGGCTAGAATGCATACATATATGTAGCAACTCTTGGTCCTGTCTTAGGGGATTTAATCATGGAGCCCCAGGGCGCTAGCAGTTCACAGATGTGCTCCTCAACCCAACAGTATTAGCATTCACAGGGATGAGAGGTGAGACACGGGAAGTGCTTAGCAACACTGCATGTCAGAAACCTGAGAAGAACCAGCCAATAGTCTCGGAGCCACGGTCTCCCTGAATTCTACTGAGTCTTCTATAATGTTTTAAAGCATCTCGCAGGAGTGTAGTAATGTGTGAAGGTTGTGCAGAGATCCCTGAAAGACAATACTTCTTAAAGTCTATTTTGTCTTCCAGTTGTCAGAGAACATGCATTTATTATTATAAGATAAAATAATGTCATGGAAAATGATAGCTTCTGCATTTGTTGTTGCTATTGTTGTTCGTACTGCTATTCACTTTGCATGGAACACCATCATATAAATAGAGAATGCAGTTTACTTAAATGGACAGGTCCTATGCATCAGACAGGATATTGTGATTTATGCACTATGGTCAAATTGTATGGTGAATGTTTAAATTTTAAAAAATATTACAGTGAAAGCCACATTAATTCTTCTCAACCCCTCTCGCTTCAAACACATCTATCCTATTCTTGCCTCTTTCTGAAGTAGTTCTTGACATCCTCTTTCATGAGAATCTTTAGAAGGTGTGATCAAAGTCACAGTAAATGTAATTCCCATGTTCTATCCAATGAAAAGGTGGTCCATAAAAACTAAGTTTGAAGCATTTAAACTTATATGGACGTACCTTGAGGACATCCTCATAAGTGAAATAAATAGGTCACAGATGTGTAAATATCGTACCTTTTGTCTGGTATGAGAAAGTGAAGATGTAAATGAGTTCTAGAATGTATGTTATATACTGTGAAAAAGAAAATACTCAAAGCAAAATAGGGCAAAGGGGGAAATCAGTGAGATTATAACAAAAAAGAAAGGAAACAAAGCTTATGTATATAGGGGGTGGGGGTGGTAGGGTGGGTAGGGCTATGGGAAAAAAATGAGAAGTTGTGTCATATACTGGTACAAATTCTCATTGTTGAGTGCAATCATGATGTGTATATGTAATGTACCAATAAAGATTTCAATTAAAATTTTTAAAAAACCTATTAGCGTGCATCCTCACATCCCTTATGTCTCGATGTGGCACCATGTAACTTTGGGCTGTCCCCCAAGTCAAAACAACCATAAAAGGTAAAAGTTTTGAACCAGGTCAGGACATCAAGGCAGCCATGACAGTGCAGTTAAAGACATGCATGAAAGAGGACTTCCAGAACTGCTTCGGAAAGTAGCAAGAGCAATGGGATAGATGTCTTTGAGGTGAGGGGCACTGTTTCAATGGGGATGACTATCTTTCATGGTAATAATTTTCCATTCAGATCTTCCCCATACTTTTCAACTACTTCTCATGTGTTCAGGGAAAAAAATCTCCAGATATCAAAGGTTTATAACATCAAATCCCTATTTCTCACTTTTGACCCATTAGGGGTGAGCTGGGGGATTGGGTACCTGTCATCTTCCTAGCAGAACAAGGCAGATAAAGAAATCCTTCTCTGAGACATGGCTTCTCTGCCGCAGTCAGAAGTAAATAGTTGTGAATTACTGGTTACAGGGTGCATCTGTGGACCATTCTATCGGGAAAGCAAGATAGATGGCCAAGGAAATTTCAACAGAAAGGAAAATGTGTTCCCACACAGGGGCCAATACAAAGGACTGAATATTATGATGTAAATTTAGTAATCTACCTTTTTGAAAAGGTAAAAAAATATGTCATTCCAGCTCTACTGAGCTATTTCTAGTGTCACCAAGGGATCACGGCTCTCTCACTTTCTCATGGTCGCTGCTTTCCTTGCTGGGGGAAAAGGCTGATCCCTGCCTCATCACTGTGAGCAGAGAGGGAACAGCCCTGACAGGGCAGGGATAACTAACTCTTCTTTTCCCTCTTCTCAGCACTAGTTCTTTAGTAACTGTCTTGTCTCAGTCTGGGTCAGACATCTTAGAGACCCTGTTGTGTTACAGGGTATCTGCACATTCCTGGGTATCTGTGTTCCTCGGTATCTGCACGTTGACAATTTTCACCTACTTACAGCTCTACAAATATCTGTTATTTTCCACTTCCCTCTTAAAGGTAAGTTCATGGAAGGCAGAGAGCATATTTAGTTCATCTAACATGAACCTGAGAACAGAAAGCAGTTACTGCTGTTAAATGAGCATTAGCGTAACACAATCAAGTGCTGTTTTAAGAAAATATGGTGTGAAGCACAAGTAAAGACTGCTAAAGATGAAGGAGGATGCCATCTTGGATATGTGGCCAGTTGAGCCTTGTTTGGTTGGCAGTGCCACAGAATACCCATCAGCAGTGCCATGCCAGAGTCCCAAGTCATGGGGTAGAAAGCGCAGGAGCCACTGATAGGAACTTGGAGAAGTGACTCATCACTTTAGGATGGTTGACAGCTGCTCTAGCTGGGCAAAATCAGTGTTTTTAATTTAAAATGGAAAATTCCCTGCCTCATCTTTTGATAAATCACAGTTATTATTTTTTGCTTCATTTTCTTCATTATTGCTCATTCTCCATTAATACAAAAGTGTGCTTTGGTAAATGAGGTAGTACATATGAGAAGATTAATTTATTTGTATTAAGGTGCAGCTGATCCGTTTAAACATATATGATGTATGTACATACACAGATTCACATATTAGTCCTGGAGCTGGTGATTGTGAACAATGCATCCTTGTGTATAATTAACACATTTTGAAGATCAGTGAGCCAAGGAGAGATCAAAAGCAAAATGAAAGATATCAGGATAATTATGGGCAGAATACTTCCTAACAGAGAACTACAACAAAAAGTGTAGGATGAAATAGAAGAGTAAGTCATCGGCAATGTTTTGATGTCTTCTTCAAAACCTGATCTGCATCGCTGCACCCAAGATCCACAACAGAATTAACCAAAAGGTGTTTGAAAAGTACTAAGGACTAAACTCTACCTTGGAATGGGAATAGGACAATTCTAAAGCAACCCCCAGATGTGTATAATGTTCACCTAAAGATGAGAATGGTTATGGAAATAATCAGCCATTATAATTATAAACTTAAAAATTACCCTGTATCTAATAACAACTAGGGCTAAACATCACTTGGCCGTGTAGGTAGATAAAATCTAAACAGAGAAAATGTTTCTGCCTCATGAAAGGCTCAGAAATGTCCCCATTAGAAAGTCTACTGACTTTCTGAAAGCAGCCTGGGTTAAATCCAAGAGTCTAACCACTTCTGGCAACTGAATGTCAAAAGGGAAAAGGATTCTGACAGGGGAAAGTCTTTAGCATAGATGGTGGCTTCTTCCTTGCTGGGGGAAAAGGCTGATCCCCACCCCCTCCTTCTGAGCACAGGGGGAACAGCCCTGACAGGACAGGCTACAGAGTCTATGAGAAATGCCGTGTAAGGATCTGGACAGCAAAACTCCTGAAAAAAAGAGAATTTCAAGCCTGGACTATAGCTTGAAAAGCTTGATTAAATATACATATGTTTTGTGAGGTGTTTTCTTCAACGCATACAATCTTCATATAAAATGCATACAAACATTGCCTCGAATGCTTTTTATGGCTCAGCCCTATTTTTTGTTTTTCCATACTGCATTCTATGACACATCATCACAATGCCTTGTCTCCAAATATTTCCAAAATTGCCTGTTGAAAGTTTTCATTCTATAATCTACCTCATCTAAACTCATAAAGTTCCCGCCAGTGTCAGAGACAACAAATATAACTGCTCCTTTAATCATAATAGTCAATGCAATTTTTATACGATAATTTTTGTTCTTTTCACACCTTTAAATCTAGTGCATGACAGAGACAGCTAAAGCCATTTTAACCCACCTAGTTGTGCTGAGCAGATGTGATGGCCCAGCTGTTCAAGGAGATCTTGTGGCCGATATGGGCATGTATTTGTTTTCTTTCTTTCTTTTTTTGAGACAGTGTCTCACATTTGTGGCTCAGGCTGGCCCTGAGCTCAGCCTCAAACTCACATCACAATCCTCCTGCCTCTGCCTCCCGAGTGCTGGGATTACAGGCGTGAGCCACCATGCCCGGCACTGTGGTATGTGGTACTGGTTGCTGCTGGGCGTGAGTCTCCACGCCCAGTATGGTATGTGGTTAACTGGGGGTCAAACCCCCAAACCCCGATCCTTGCAGTTGCAAGACAGGTGCCGGAACCACTGAGCTAAATCCCCAGCCCAGCATGTATTTATTTTCAACATTAGGGTCATTTTATATAGCAAGTTTCCCTTCTCTACCTTCAACGTGACATAATAAATAGATTTATCTCCTCCTCCTGAAGATAAGGGTAGGGCTAAGCTGTGAGGATAGAAGACAGAGAGGACAAGCTGGATTCTCAGTATGTTTTCAAGCTTTTTAAAGGGCTTCAGATACTGGGCATCAGACATTAGAGTCATTATTAAAAACTATCATTGATATTACAGCAACATTACATATACTTCTTCGTTTACACTTCCTTAGTTCAAAGTAACATTTTTTTCAATTGTTGTCTTATATAATTTTACAAATTCTGCTTATTTTTTAACACTATAGAGAACTTGTTTCTTGGAAAAATTTACATGAACATTGTATTATTCTACATTTCCTCAGAGTTGTCCAGCAATGACAGCAACAAGGGAACTTTGTGGCAGGATTACAAAGAAGCCCAGGGAATTTATGGCTAACAGTGAAACAATCTGGAGCAAACAGATACCTTGTCTAGCTGCCGCAAAAGAAAATAAAAATGTTTCTTCTGTCTTTGCAACATTCTGGCCAAGGTTCAATGTCAGAAGTAACAGGGTTTAATATCCTGGTTTTTTTGTTGTTGCTGTTGTTCTGTTTTGTTTTGTTTTTTGAGACAGGGTCTCACTTTGTGGTTCAGGCTGGCCCTTTGTTGTTGTTCTGTTTTGTTTTGTTTTTTGAGACAGGGTCTCACTTTGTGGTTCAGGCTGGCCCTGAGCTCAGCCTCAAACTCATCACAGCAATCCTCCTGCCTCAGCCTCCCGAGTGCTGGGATTACAGGCGTGAGCCACCACGCCCAGCACTGTGGTATGTGGTACTGGTTGCTGCTGGACGTGAGTCTCCATGCCCAGTATGGTATGTGGCTACCAGGGATCAAACCCAGGTCCTTGTGCCTGCAGGACAGGTGCCAGAACCACTGAGCCAATTCCCCGGCCCGGGTTTAATATCCTGAATAGGGGGGAAATCCTAATGGAACCTAGTGGAAAGAATAGAAGGGAAAGTACCTGACTTTGCCCTTCACTAAAACTTCAGAATAGAAAAGACAATTCCCCAATGGAGGGTCGGGTGTAGAGAAGATTCGAGAAGGTATGCTGGATGCTGAGAACCCATTGCTTACTTTCACACTTCTGATTTTTGTAGTAGATAATGACACCTGCTGCCTAACAATGAGAGTTTAGTGCTGAAGGAAAAGAGAATAAATCAGTTTTAATGACTTGAGTCAAGTGGAAAGTAGACAAGACCTGACTTGGGAGCAGAAAGTAGATACAGAGAGGTACGGAGTGCACTTTACTGAGAGGGGATCAGAGGCTCAAAGTAGAAGCGAAGAACAAATAGGGAGGCATGTGACAAAATCATACAAGTTTCCGGTCACCGCATCCATGCTGATTTGGGGTGCTAGTACTTGGTTCATCAACTCACCTGATTTCATCCTGTACTCAAGGATGTATTGCTGATTAACTGATACCCTCCTCACCTGATAACTACAGAGCACTTTACCCAGTGCTCCGTCTCTTCCCAGCCATCTATTACAGCTGTTCTTACTACCTTTCTCAATTTCAAGTGGTCTCTAAGGTACCTGATGGTTTTCCTCTGAGAGTATTTATCTCTCAACTCTCATCCTCTTCTTTAAGTCACAGGGACCCTACTAGTTTCTCAACCAATCTCCCTCATTTCAAGGCTTTCTTTGTGCATTTCTGATTTCTTACTCTTCACCTTCTTCCACACTGGTAAACTATTTCCCATCCTTGAAGCTATTCTGTACCTTTCTTGGACTCCTTTCTAAATCCACCTGTCTGACTTAATTATTTTAGTCCTCTGGGGATTAAAGCACTAGAGCACTTTGACTAGAGCACTTAGCATTTTTTTCTCTAATAACTTGCATTGAAATTTAGTGTTTATATGTCTGTGTCCCTCATTAGACTTCATGCCTCTTGAGGGGAGAAGAAATGCACCTCACCTTCTTTCTACTTGCCCTAATTTGAGCATAGTTTTGGCCCAATATAGGTGTCTTAAGTACTGATTGAAGGAATAAATGTTTTCTCATCTCCTCTTTTGAGAAAGGAGTGGTCTTTGATTCAGTGTCACATTTTGCTTTCTAATAAAAAGACTTTTATTTTGGGAATCATATGTAAAATGTTTGACTTACCTTTACTTGAAATATTAAATTGGAGTTTATAGTTCTGCTTATTTCATCCTCCTTTAGCCTAATTTGTACATTACTCTTTATAAAGGCAAAGTAATACTATTTATTTTTAAAGTTAAATCATACTATTTAGGGAAGCTGAGATTAATAAAAACTCTCATGCTCCGAAAAGAATATCTATATTTGTTATTTGAATTATACATAATTCTGTTTATTTTAGCAACATTTTTTTACATACAGTTTTGAATATCATTGACTAGATTTTCCATTTTCAATCCTAACTCATCATATAGAATTCACAAGAGTGTTTTGTTTAAAAATGCACAAAGGTATCTTATTAAATAATGTCACAAACATGAAGTTCATTATTATGCAAATGCCATCCTTGGAACAGATTTGTTAATTGCAACTCATTTGCATAATTAATGAACTCCCAAATGAATTATGCCTTTGCAGACTTGTGCAGCATTGTTTTAAAATAAATTATAAAATACATGTCAAAGGAAAAGTGCTTTCTGGGTTCCCATAGCATTGTTTGAAAATTAATTACCAAATGCTTGTCAAATTAAAATGAGTTTGTAGTTTTTACAATGTTATTTTAAAATTAATCACAAAATAAAATGTCACTGCATTAAAGTAAACAACTTGTTATTTCCCTAAAAAGAACAACAGAAAATAGCATTTTAACTTCAATTACATTGTTTGGTATAGTGATTCTAGTGTTTTATTCATTTTATTTCTACCCTGTGACATAACAAAGTTGGTAATTGTTAGCATGTTAATGTTTTGGTAAATTGAGATTTAATTTAATTTTATTATGTAGCTTATTTATGCAGTTGATGATTAATGCATTGCAGATGGACCAGAATAGTTTGTTCATACTAAATTGGAGTTTAATAAAGTATTCAAGGTCACTTAAATCTATTGTATAAATATCATCCTTAAGGTTTATTTTACTGGAAATCTGATGGTGACCAGTTACAATGGTTAGAAGAGTCAAGCCTGGATTTCCCTCTTGTTCTGCCTGGTACAGTACTATGGTCCCTTTCTAAGACTTTTGGCCTAAATGCTGCTTTCTTCACTCGCTGGACATTCTCTACTCTGCCTAATACCCCAGTTCTTCCCCAGTCCTGGGGTTTACAGAAAGACCTCAGCCATCAGGAAGCTGGGAAGGAAACTCTACTATTCTCCCAAAACAGTTTAACCATAATGACTTTGAAAACTAGAGATTCTATAAAGAATTTTCAGGAGTTAAAGTTGTGTAACTTAATACCTTTTCAAAACTTTAAGATACAATGATCATAATTCTGAAAACAGTATGAGAACTAAGAGCTTCCCACTGATGGAAAATATTCTTTTACTTTCTTTGCATTAAAAAAAATCCACTCATTTGCTCATCTCTCTCTCTCTCCTTATTCTTGAAACAAAATAGTGACTGATAGTCCATTCTGTCAGTTTGTAACAATGGAAAGTAAACTCATGGGAGGGCCCTTTGTTTCTATGACTGAAATTATGTAAATAGATACCAACTAGAGAGCAACTCTTAAGTAAGCTGATAAACCGTATTGCTACTGTTTTGTCTTGTATACTGCTGCCTTTCTAATTTTTAATTGAATTTATTGGTACATTATGATCACATTCAACATTGACAATTTGTACCTATGTGTGGCACACCTTGATTTTCATTTTTTCCCAATCCTCAGCCCTCCCTACAACACCTAGCCTCCATTTTGTTTCCATTCTAAACCACTGTAGGTTACTCTGTGCTGCCCATTCATTAAACTAATAAGCATAAGGTAGCAGCCCTTTTTGAAGAAGCAGCATTTCTTGCATTGCATACATGCAGTAAAAACAATAACCCAAGTAGTTCATTCAGATACATGGTTTTGGCCTTGTGCTATTTCCTATTTCAAACTGGTATAGACCTTACTCAAACACTTGGAACTTATTTTCTTTTTCCAATCAAATAAAAAATAGCTCCTATTTTCTAAGCTTCAATACTCCTATGTAAATATTCTTTAAATACCATGGAACACTCCAACTTGGATTATTCTCTGAAACTGTATATCATTATGCTCCTAAGTACAGAACAATAAAGCATTCAACATGAGTAGAATATCTCATGACTAAAATTTTGAGTGGAGAAATTGTCACATACTAGAAAAATCTTTTATTTTTAGATATCATTCACTTTGACAAGGTTCCTAGTGAATTGGAAAAAAAAAAGAAAAGTTCTGAGAAATTTTGATCCACAGTTCATGTTTTTTAGTAAATTATACTCTTCAAAATAGTTGCTGATCTATTATTCTTCAGGAAAAATTCCATAGGTGAGAACAAGAATAAAGAAAGCCATGGTTTTTTGTTGGCTAGACATAACCTTTTCATGATGTTTTGGACAGCTTATTATTCTATTCTTGACTAGACATTGACATTTTAAACTGTATTAATTTTCTATTTCATTATGCAAATTCCAGAAAATTTACAGGATAGCTTTCCTATGAAATAAATCAGCATCCAATTTTCTTTATTAACTTTATGGCTCTCTTTTTCATCCCAAAATGATTTCATTATTTTCTTCTATTTTTATTTTAAAATCGGTAATTAACAAATAAAAATTGCATATATTTAATGTGTGATGGTGATATATATATATTCATTGTATAATGATAATCAGAATCAAATTAATTAATAAATCCATTACCACCCATAGTTACCTTGTGTGGCACATGTGTATAGGATCTGGGACAGTTAAATATTCTCTCTCACCAAATTAAATATATCTCACCAAAATATATATGTGTGTGTGTGTGTGTGTGTGTGTGTGTGTGTGTGTGTAACAACTGTATCTCACATAGAATAAAATGTAATATACACACATGCTGAAACACTGCCATAAAAGAGAAAGAAATCATGATATGAGTATACCTGAGGGACATTATGCAGAATGAAATGAGTTGTCACAGAAAGACGAATATAGTACATATAATGGGATTTATATATAAGAGTTAAAAAGCCAGTCTAGCCAGGTATGGCAAAACACGTCATAATTCCAGCATTCTGGGAGGCTAAGGCAGGGAAATTTCAAGTTCAAGCCCAGCCTGGGCATTTTAGTTACTTAGTAAGGCTCTATCAAGAAAAAGATAGAGGGAGAGAAAGAGAGAGAGAGAGAGGAGATAGAAAGAAAGAAAGACAGACAGGCTTTGGAGCTCATTACAAAGGCTCTGGGTTCAACTCTCAGTATAAAATAGAAAAACACAACTCTGAGAGATGGGGAAATGTTCACAGTGAGTGCAAACTTTCAGTTATAAAAGGAGGAAGTCTGGAGATCTAATCTCAGGGCTTTGTAAGGCGAGTCACAATGTCAGTTTGTACAGAATGTGACATGCCCTGGGCTGAGAAGGATGCGTGAAGTTTGCCTTTTCAATTCTCTTGGAAACATTTTCCACTGCTTCAAAAAGGGATCCTATTCTTTTTTCTGGAGCCTAAGTAGATATGTCACACAGATTTGCTGTTGTTTCAAAGATTAAAACAACCTGCCATTTATTTTCAAGTTTTTACCAAAGAAAACTAGGCTGAAATGTACTTTGTAAACCAAAGGTGTCCTTGAAGCTATAATAACTAAATAGTCATATAATCTCTGTTTATTAAATATCTTTTATCTAATTTCTGGTAAAATTTCTAAATTACTCTATTCTAAAAGTATAAACTGAATATATATTTCATGCAACAAAATGGAATACTTTCCTTTGCTCCTTCTGTATTTTCAATGAGCATAAACAATGTTCTTCAGAAATACTTTTGAGAAATAAAGTATCTTACTTCAACAATAGAAAATTTTTTTCTTCCACTAAGTCTTTACAAAACATTATACTTACTTAACTAACTAAACTTCAGTTTCTGATGAAGGAAAATTTCTACAAATTGCTAAATATGGTACAGGCAAAATAACTGAATTGCATTTTTACTATTTTTTATTGGATATTTAAGTTATAGAGATACATCAAAAGAAAAATAGGCTTTGGTGTTATCTCAGACTTTCATTTTCTTATTTATGTAAATACCTGCACTCCTTTCTGAACATTATTGTATGACCAAAAGATCCATAGACTTACTGAATATTCACGATCATAATTTGAGATATTTCTTCCCTCTGGTTCAAGTTGAAACACACTGTTGAGGTATGTCCACTGTGACACAATATGACATCCTTTTATAGACATTTTTAATTAGAAATAAAATATTAATCCATCTGCATTTGTGCACAGAATGTATCTGAAAGAGGGGGGAATTCAGAGAGGTATGTAATGACTGCATTTTAACTAATTTACTTGAAAGTAAAGTCACTTGAACTCAAAGGGCAGAAAAGGTCTGTGGCTCATATCCTTTGTGATCTAGCAGTGGGAATTCACAATGACCACAACTTTCTGAGAAACCTGAAATCCCTGCATCGTTTCGTTCCTCTTTCCAGCCCAAAGCGAACAAACAGCTTGTTTTCTCTGAGGACTGAAAAATGAGAAATTGAACTTGTGACATGCTTTAGGATCACACACTTTTGAAATTGGAGATCCCACTCGGCTTTGAGTCTCTGTGAAGAGAATCTAAAGTTTCTCAAGTAACTGTATTGGTGGTTGGAAATGTGTCATGAAATTTCAGGTTCCTTCCTGAACACACAGAATTTAAAGAACTGGTCAAGGCTCTCCACTGTGACTATCATATGACTAATATTAGGAAAGTTGCATTTTCAGCAGATGTCTATCTGAAAACCTCATCTTGTCAATATTTTAGCCCTCATGCCTTATTTAGAAGCATTAGAGATGCAGGGACTTATTTAGACCATGCGCACCATGAAGATTGTATGGGACTTTCAGCCACAAGTAATGTTCAGAAACAGGGATATTTATATCCATGAATGAGGGAGTCCAAGTTGATTCACATATTGTGATTCTTCGAAGTCTTTTTAGCTTCTTCTATGATTCTACCAACTAAAATGGTGAGTAGTGAGGGAAACAGATGCCAAATCATTTGTCTCTTGAGAAAAATAACACAACTTGCTCCAAATTTCACATTTGTATCTACATCTTTGTTGATTGATGGTCTCAAAACTAGTTCTAGTATATATAGTTGATATTATGAAATAGAAAATATTTAAAGGGAAAGATGGTGTAGGGGTAAATAAGGAGGGGAAAACAAATGTGATAGTAATTTTATGTATTACTTTTTAAAAAAGCTTTTGTATATAGCGGGTGTGGAGGTGCAAGGTAGGTGGGAGAAGGGGAAAATGAGAATCAGGTCGTGTCATATTCTGGTACACACTCTCAATGTTGAATGTGATGATGATGTGTATTCATAGTGTACCAATAAAGATTTGAATATTTTTTAATTGAAATCTTTATTGGTATATTACATATACACATCATGACTGCACTCCATAATGGGGAATTGTATCAGTATAAGACACAACTTAATTCTCATTTTTTTCTCGTAGCCCTACCCACCCTACCATCCCCCTATATACATAAAATTTGTTTCCTTTCTTTTTTATTATAATCTCATTATTTTTCCCCCTTCACCCTATTTCCCTTTGAGTATTTTCTATTTCGCAATATATAACATACAATTCTAGAACTCATTTACATCTGTATTTTCTCATACCAGAGAAAAGATGCGATATTTACCTATCTGTGACGTATTTATTTCACTTATGAGGATATCCTCAAGGTATTAAAAAACTTCCTGCCCTGTAATGAAAGAGCCCATTGTCAGGTTGTGACATTGCACCAGTAGCTTGTACATTAGAAGTCTTTCAGAATGAAGAAGCATTCAGTTCAGTTTAGCTGCTATTTGGTTTAACAACAAAATGCTACACCGGGAACCACATTAAGTCCTGAAAATACCCAGATGAATAGCATAGGAGCTGACAGAGACAGATAATTAAAACGGGCAGTTATCCCCCAAAATAAGAAGTTCGGTGACGCTAGTGTGAGCAAAGAAAGGCCCTCGGTGCAGTTTGGAGAACAATGGATGGAAGACGGCCTGGAAGTGTCCCAGGTGTCTCAGCCTCGCGGGTCTGACGGTCGTCACACAGAGCAGTCAGTTGAACCCTCCCGCGCTCTGAGGCTGCGCAGAAGGATAATGGCAGAAGGAAGATGAGACCTTGTGACGGCCCTGGGCCCGAGCTGTGCACCGCACTTCACCCGAGTGTGGAGACAGCGGGTCGTGGGTTCTTTAAAGACAAACTCAGCCCAGCTTCTCCACTGATCAGATTCTTAAATGACCCCGAGTGCTTCATATTTAGAGATTCTCCCACACTTCTGAGTGGAGGTTGCATAGAGATTTATGATAGGTCACATCAGTGATTTGGCTTGTCCCAAGTTATTTTCTCTATTTGATCATTGTTTGCACTTCACTAAGGGTAGAAAGTTTATCCTTTCACAATTTTTTAAAATAAAAAATTATTTGTATATTGGCTTTGATCTGTATTTTCATGATAAAGGAAGCATAATTGCTATTCCACAAAGCAACGTATTGGTAAAATATACCACTGTTGGTTCTTTAAAAAAAAGGTAAGTTCTTCCAAGTGCTATTGAACACTTTTTCAATTGCAATACGTCTACTTGGTAACTGCTATTATGTCCATTTTGGGAGGAAAAAGTCAGGTTTCAGAAACTTAATGACACGGCTGAAATTCATCTATTAGTCAGTAGTCATCATTAGTCAGGTAATATTGTGCCTCTGTTATCTGTATTTTAACCACTGCACAGTACCGGTTATATAAGATAGCAGAAGCGAGCTGCCGAAAACACAAGCATGCTGGAGAATGCTTGCTTGAGAGCCCTTCTGAACCTTACCATTTCAAAAGATTTAAACACTAATAAATGAAATATCTCAATATGAAAGATTGAAATTCTCATTTTTAATACAACATAACCCGAGATACACCGCTGATAATCAGATCTTCAGAAAAAGATACTTTGCATCCCTTATCATTTCCCTCTTCCATACGGAACAACAGTCATGTAATCAAAATTTAACTCTGGATAGATCATTGTAGTGAAGGGGCAAGATCTCTTCACAGGTGTTGGCTGTCAACCCAGCTAGAACTCAAAAAGACAACATGAAGGATCATTCATTCATTCATATCTGCAGCAGATATTTGTTCAGTAACTTTTGGACATGGGGATTTTAACAATGAACAGACAGCTTCAGCCTTCATGAGCTTATGGTCTAGTAGAGAACGCAGGCATAAAAACAAAACATGTCAGCCAGCTCCTGTTGCTGGGATATAACACCCAACACTCACAATTGAAAGAGGGAGGTGAACAGTTTCGAGAGATTCGGTCTATCTTTTGGAGTCTCCAAGGCAGAAATTGCCTGGAGGAAGGGATGGCTGGAGCTGACTGCTGGGTTCGCATTGGCTGGGAGGCAGAGCAGCCTGACGGTGCCCAGGCAGAGCGGCTGAGAGAGTGGACACTGGCAGGAGCTCCTACACAGGCAGGCCCAGTCCGGCCTTGCTGACCCACCCAGACTTGCCCGGAAGTGTGCTCGACAAATCCCAAGGGCAGATCCCCAGACGAGTCAGGCTGAGCTCCACTCCCCTTGCCATGTACCATCACTTTTTACTTTGCTGCACCTCCCCAGAAAAATCTCCTTAAACCATCCGTAACCCGAAAACGAAGACAAAAGCAAAGTCATAATTCCACACAATGTGATAGAACTATCCGACCCACCACGCAATTTCTCCCTCTCCAAAGTCTTGACAGTTCTGGCATTTTTAAAAAATTTGAGTCTCCTCTGACACTGAAGGCAAACTTTTATCCATGAATTTCTTTTTTTAAAAAAGTCACAGAACACAACGTACAATGGCTCGTGGTAAAGAGCCCCATTCTGAAAGGGAAGACAGGAAGAAGAGAGGATCACACTACAGCAACATGGAAACTCACATGGGCAAACACTGAATGTGTAATTACACACCAGGCATCTGGGATGCATGGTCTTAAAGTCTAAGTTCCAGAAAGGCTTGGGTGGCTCAGCCTCATGGCAGTGGTGCTCCAGCTAGATGACTTCAAGGAGAAACGTTGAATTTAGCTCCACATCAAGGAATTTTGTCGCGTCCGTCTCGACCAGCAAGAAAGACGCGACCTGGAACTCTTCTTCAAGCGGTTTATTCAGGAACCCTTTGCAGCATAATGGAGTCTCTCTTTCTTCAGCCCGCGCAACGCCTTATATGCATCTCTTCCGCCAATCAGGGGATCAGGTGTAGTGGCCTACCATTGGTCCGCGCAGCAACCAAACTATGCTTGAGTCAGCCTAGTACCCCGCAAGGAGTCATGTGGCAGAGGGAGCGCACGCCATCAGGAGGAAAGAGAAAGGAAGCCAGCGCCATCTTTTAGGTGTGGCACCAACGCGGCTCTCCACAGAATTTCAGTACACTGTTGGTAGGGTCCAAGGCTGAAACCTCACAGCAGAAGAGTGTGCTGAGGATATTGGCCAGGAAGCAGAACAGGGGACTGATGCCAGAACCAAAGGGATGTATAAAAGGCCAGGCAATCCTGTCCTAGAGAGAGGGGCTACAGAGCTAAAGAAAGACAGTAGAGTCATCATGGCAGAGTACCGGGGGAGGCGGGGAGGTCAGTGCCAGAGTGGGCAGAGACAGACACTCTGAGCTGGCCACTGTTTAGTGGGTACACTATCAGTGGAGGAAATCTGGGGTAACTCAGAGGCAGAGGTAATCTTTGGTTATGAGGTCTTATGTTCATGAGGATGGTGAGAAAGGCACAGCATTCTTACAAGAGTAGGTGGGATGAGATAGAAGGAACTTCTTCTCCTCCCATGCAAAACTTTTCCCTTTTTTCTTTAATTATTACTCAGCTCACAAGGAACCAGGATGTGTTCAGCCAGTGTGATTTGCCCTGGAGTGTCACAGCATCACAACACCACTGAGGCCTCAACTTGTGAACAGAGGTACACAGAGTAATGTTTCTGACTACCATAGATGGCTCGCAGGCCAGGTGACATCATGTCTTCCATACCCTTTAACTATAAGTCACAAAATGATTTTTTCCCAACATTATATAGAATGGCTCTCATTGGGGGGAGGCAGAAAGATATCCCAAAGCTATGCTTCCCTCTCCCTCCCAAACACACCTAAAAGTGTGCTCCCCTAATCCTTGGGGTTGATCCTAGTGCCATTCAGGTTAGAACTGCACCCAGACTGTCACACAAGTACAGGGACAGCAAGGTTTTAAAGGTAAAATCCAAATGTGATCTGACTGAGCCTCCCTGGAAAAGTGCCGTGTGAGCTAAGATCTCAAGAATGAATAAGAATTAGAGAATAAAGATGGAAATGATGTAGACAGAAGGTAGAAATGGATTGAGAAAAGTGATCATTTAAAGGCCTTAATGGAAGGAAAATCCATCATATAACTGTGGTCTTGAATTAGTCTGGTATAGTATGGTTAGAGTTAGGATACATACTAAGATACTGTACAGACACTTGTAATTCTAATAGCTGATCTCATCTGGTACCTACCTACTTCACAATATCCTATCTCATGCAATACAACAATGTTAGAAATGATATATTATTAACAAGCTTTTAGATGAAATAATTTATCAGGGTCATAGGGTAACTGGCAGAGCTTTGAGTCTGGTTGATTCTAGAATTCACATACTATACCAGTGACCTGCACTGCCTCCATATTATGATGAATCTGTGGGATATAATAAAAATTTTACTGTTTATATTACATGCCAATATTCTGAAAATATGTTCTCCCCTGACCTCCCATCCTAGAAAACTGAGTCAGAATCTCCAAAGCAAGATGCAAGGATCCATGACTGCAAAAGTCTTCAGGTGGTCTTTATGTTCACTACAGCTTGGGAAATGCTGATATGAGCAATGAGAAATCCTGCAATGTATTTAAGGAGATGAGAGACTTCACCAGATAATGTTCGGTAAAAGCTGATCATTCTATTATACACCCAAAAAGAGAATCATGGTATTAGTCTGTCCTTTAGTCACAGAGAAGGCAGCTAAAAACATGCTGTTAAAAGTGACAGGACTAGAGGAACATTGCCTTCTGCTAGAGAGCCTTAACCTGGCTATGAATTGAAAGAGATAAAAATATACTTTGTAATCTTACTGCAGGAAAAATGTCACTAATCAGAGAGCTGGGACTTACATAAGCCTTAAACTATTAGATATGCATTGCTTCATGAGCAAGAAGAATATGCACGTAACAGTCATTGACATTTCTCATCTCCTTTGAGTGAAGGATTTTTTTTTCACAAGGATCAGCGTTAGTCATACTTCTCTCTTTCATGTGTGTGTGTGTGTGTGTGTGTGTGTGTGTGTGAGTGCTCGCACGTGCACCATTTATCATATGTCTATGAAACTCAAAATATAGTCCATGCTTCAGGGTAACACAAAATTTTCATACTTCTAGAAAAGGACAGTATCTTAATATGAGTAAAAACCCAGTTACCTTACCTCAGTCAGTGTCGACTGTAGTGTTATCATAGAATGAGAATCTTTAACTTGCAATCATTTTGTTTCTTTTTAACTAAATTGTATCTATTTCATTAAATGGAGTACAGGATGTTTCCTTTACTACTTTTCATATTTTAATCCTCTTTAATCGACTCCCAGAGATTCTATTTAGATTACTATGACTTACATACTGCAACTACAATCAACCTAGAAACAAGATATTGTGAAAAATTTTTCTAAAAAAATCCACCTAAAAGTTGATTAAAAAGCAACCGATGTGAAAATGATTAATAATGTACATTTTTATTCACTATAAAAATTACTAAATATTTGAAAACTAAAAAAGAAAATGATGAGTTTCCAAACTAACTTGACCTTGAAAGAATCTTAAAGATTAAAAAAAGAAAACAAAACAAAAAACTTCATCTGATGCCTGCCTCCTCTTTGAACCAGTACATGAAGACAGACTTTTAATTTAGGTGTATGTCTCGGGTACAAAATCTTGTGCTTTATTTTGAACTTAAGGAAGAAAATTGAGGATTTAATAAAATATGCACAATTTTATATTAGTATGCTTTTGTGTTTCTTATGAGTAACTCTGAGCCAACCTGATAAAATTTTGTTTAAAATGTTTTTTCATTCTCTTTAGCTGACAGTATAGTAGGAGGGAGAAGAGAAGAGAAGTAGTGGCCCCTCAAAGCCACATTCCAATGTTTCTCAGCACACAATACACAATACAGTTACTTCTGGATCAGCCCATCAAAAGCTGAAAACACATGTAATGCACACAATCCACTGAGCACTGTGGCTTAGTGACACCATACACAAAGGACTAAGGGTTGTGTAGCGAAGGGGGAACCTCAGTTCATGACCACCACCCTACATCAAGAGACTTCCAAGTTTTCACATTTCCCCTGTTGATCCTTTCCCAGGTCCCACTGTCCTTTTTCCACCAACCCAGAACAAGCTGCTTTAACCTTCCATCATTCTTTGCCTTTCTTTGCTATATTTAATCTCAAAATGAAAATGTACAACTCAGTAGATTAATGTCTGAATCTCTTCTAACATAGTAATTTCCGTGAAGGCAGGAAGCATTTCTAACTTGTTCCTTGTTATTACATCTGTAGAAAGTAACATTGTATCTTATATTGGAAGATTGTTGATGGAGCCTAAGGAGGGAGGGAAAGAGTGATGGAAAAAGGACCTTTGCAAGGGAAGAATTCTAACAGCAAGGAGAAAACACAGACAAGTTTTCTAAGCTTAGCTTTCAGTTAGCTGAAAACACTGATTTGACCAGCATCTTCACGACCATAAGCATTACCATATGCCAATTAGTAATAGGTAAATATAGTTAGTTGTTCATCTTAGCCTAAGATGATTAATATATACTTTGGAAATTATTATATGCTTAAGGAAATTTCTGAAGGCGCAGGAACATTTCTGAAGGAGCATGTGTGTGATAGTGTGTGTATGTGTGTGTATGTGTGTGTTCAAATACTCTGAGAAAAACCACTTGGCTGTAGGGGAAATGGCACAACTGGCCTGTGTCAGTAGTGACTAAGCCTTTCCAAGTGGAAGCTATTCCAGTCTGGCCAAGGCTGTTAAAGGAGGTGTCCCTACAATAAAGTGAAATGAAGATCATGGAGAACATGCCTACATCAAAATGCAGTTAATCTGCTTGCTGCTGGGTAGGTGTGCCAGGAGTACATATTGCTTTCTGCTTCTTCATAGCCAAAAAATCAGCCCCTGTATGCTCCTGTCAATAGATTCAAAATTTTATTGCAGAATGATCAGAAATCAACTTTTACTGATCATCCATTCAACTCCACTCAACAAATATTGTTTTGACCATCTATTATGGGTCAGATGCTTAGGATGGGTCAGGAATAAAATAGAAACAATAGGCACAAAATATTGTTGTGGGATGACAAAACTTCTACATAGATAAGTACTGAATGACAGTAAGCACTAAAGTGTATAAAATTTGATCTGCTCTAAAAGTCTTCTGTCTACAGCCTTGAAATGAAGAAGGGCTAAGAAGCATAAAAATGATGATCCACCAAGAAGACGCACAGGAGCATGGGAACGCTAGACATGGTGACTCCACCTTTTAGATGCGGAATACATTTGTGCATGTTCCAAAAAATAGCTTTGAACTTGGCAGTCACAGAAAATTTCACAAAAGAGCTAAGTCTCCAGTGTAGACTCAGAGTCAAGTTCACAATATCCAAAAAAAGTGAGAGGGAAAGAGAAAGAGGTTTTCTGGACAAAATCTATTTTTGCAACTCATGCACCATCCATATTTATCAAAAAGTATTACTCACCACTGGGTGCTACTGTTTCAGCCTTGCAGAGTGTGCAAAAAGAAATTTCACTCTCAAGTTTATCGACTAATAAGGAAGCTTGGAAAGGTTCATTAGTCACTAATGTGCAAGTGCAGAGCTCTGAGTCATAAATGAGAGAGGTGCTGATAAAGTGTTACAGCAGTTCAGGGAGGGGGGAGATAATACTTGTAGCCAGTTATCAGAGAAGACCACATGGTAAACAGTTGGCATTCAACTGGGCCATACAGGATACATATAGAGGGAAAGGAGTAGAAAATTCAAGTGCAGAGCTGGGATAAGGGGCTGATAGACGGTTGGGAGGACCGGGAAGTGGGAGAGTCAGTTCAGAGATTATATGGCGGATGAAGTAAGGGATAGGGCAGAGCACTTGTTGACCGAATGAATGTAAAGTTAGAATGGACCACATGGTTCTCTTGTTCCTATACTATTACTTAATGCTTGTTATAAGGTTTGAATCATCAAATCAAAATATGACATTGAATTTCTTTGTTATTCAACATTCCACATATGTCCTATGAGGAAAACTCTAATGTTTATTTAGGCTTAATTTAGACTCAATTTTTGAGTCTACAATTCATTATCAGTTTGGAATACTGTCATTGGTATTATTTAATGTTATTATTGTTTTTACTGTTGAGGATCCAGCTCAGAACCTCACAGACCTCACAAACCTAATGCTCCCTTATTGCAATTTAATTGTAAATATGCATCTTCTTAAATGGTAGTAGACATTTCTTTTCTTTGTTTTCAGCTGAGTTGTTCACGTCTCTGCATCTGCTGCCTCACTGCCTCCTCATTCAGCTTTGTCTATGGTATAGACATTCAAATGATGCTTTTTATAGCTAAACTGTGTGTGCTGAATTGTTTACATAAATATGATTGAAAAAAAAAAAAAAACAGCGCTGCTGGAGCTGTATCCCAGTCACCTCATGCCCTGTCTGCAACAATGACATTAAAGAGAATTGTGTGAAGTCCCAATTCACCTCTGAGGTCAACTGTGAGAAGTTAAGAATGTTCTCCAAATACTACAGTTACCCACAGTATATTTTTCTTACAAAAGGGCCTGAATATGTGCTACCTGAACAGGAAGGTGACCTTGACTGTATGTGAAAACAATGGTTGCTCTTAATTTGTCAGAGTGTTAAAACCATTGCTAGTTAGTCTCAGAATAATTACAGTCTCATCTTTGTATATCCACAGGGGCAGCACACCTGACACCCAGAGCCAAGCGGGAAGACTGAGGATGGACTCAATGGAGGTCAAACAGTGGGGCCTGGATTTTGCTACCTGGGTTCTCTGTGCATCTTCCTAGGGACCCCACAATCCACAAAAGCAGAAAAGACAAAGAGAAGGAGTGAAAGGAAGCATAGGCTTTCCACTTTTGTCTGTCCATCCATTCTTTAGTTTGAAAAATATGCATGACTGTAACTAGTTATCTGCTGTGTGCCAGGATATATTGTGACTTAAGACTCTTCTACAACATGCATTGCATACACTTTATAAGCTAGAGGTAGCAATAAACATGAGACTAATCATTATGTGAGTTGTTCCGACATCACACATGAGAGAAGTGTGTGAAGAGCTTTAATGGAATATGACTTGGGTACCACAGTGTGGCAACATCATCCTATTCCCCAAGACTGGAGAAAATTAAGATAATTTTGCCTAAAACATGGCAAGGGGTTTTAGAATCAATGATGAAATTCTATTTTCTCAGGACAGTGTCCCACAGATGATACAACAAGGAGAAGGAGGTTAGAAAATGGTAAACTGTGTGATAAACTATACTCTGCAACAAATTTTGTTATTATAAAGGATGGCAAAATCAGCTCTGAAATTTTCCCCTCTAGATCGTCTACTAATATATATTCTCCATTTAAAAAGAAAGAAAATCTCATCTGAAATTTATGCACCTGTGTGGCTAGTTGATTATTCACAAAGCATCATGACTCTGATATATATTTCCTGTACCTAATTTTGTTAGACAACCAATTTGTAATGCTAAGCACACTATGCCTGGGCACTTTAAATATAGCACTGTAGACAGGCTCTAGACATTCACCTACTTTCTCATGTGGGGCACCTAGAAAATCAGGTGTGCACACCCATCACCACAGCAAATGTCCATCTGTCATCTGAAAGGCTAATATACTGCTTAACTAGTGGCAGTTAAAAATAGACCCCCATTATGGAGTGCAATCATGATGCATATATGTAATGTACAAATAAAGATTTCAATAAAAAAATAGACCCCCATACTGAACGAATCCAGGAACAGACCATGAAAATGGCCATAAGGCCACATCAAGGTGAAGTCCAGACTAGTCATAGAAATTAAAGTGATGGGAGAATCCCTCTGTTCCTAAGGATTCTTGAGGTAGATGTTATTTTAGTTAACTATTTCCCAATAAGTGAGAAAAGGAAAAGCTAGTCAATGGAAGTAGCTGAGTCCTAAAGAAAAAATGAGTTTTAAAAAAATGTTTCGGAACAATTTTAGACTCACAGCAAGCCAAAGAGGAAGCACACAGAGTTCCCACAGCCATCGGCCTCAACATTTGCAGTCCCCATCATTATCGACAGTGTCCACCACAGTGGTATTTTGACTTATAACTGATAAAAGTACTCGGACATATCATAATCTACCACATTCTCTGCTTTGCACATCCGGACTCACGCTCGATGTTGTACACTCTGAAGGTTCTTTATGGGGACTCTAACTGCCAACCTGTGAGATGGCAGATATGCTGAGTTCACGGTCTCACAACACCAAAGAATGAAGTGGTGAACCAAAGGAAGAAGTTAGGAAAGTTTTGTTGTAAATATGGAGAAGACTAGCCTCTAGACAGCCACTAAGACTCTTTGTCAAGGGAAATTTATGTAGCAAAACACACTACGGATGTAAACATAGGTCAAACTATAATCCACCTGTAAGGTTACAAGTACAGTCATGTAGCTAGTATCCATCCAGTGGGGACATAAGTGAAATAGTAAGGACACATTTAAAGAACAGAAGCATTCCTGGAAGGGACAGGGGTATGATGCTCTGGTCCTCCATCTGATTCCACTCTGAGCTCCCTGGACCAAGTGCCGCTAATCACAGTACAACCTCCAATAATGGTTCAGCTGGAGCTGTGGGCCTGGCAAGTGCATCTCCATCTTGAGGCCTGGCTCCCTTTAAATGCACCTCCAGCCACAATTTTTATGTGTCTTCACTTTCTGCAGTGCTTCTCTCAAGGGCCAAATCCCTCCCTCATTGTCTATTCATTTCCAACTAACTTAGCTGACTGTAATGGGTTTAGACAAACGTAGCAGGAGAATGAAGTGTATCCATCATTACAGTATGAAGTACTTTGAGAGCCCTGTAATTCTTATGTGCTCCATTTATTTTCTCATTTTCACTTCTGACAGCCAGTGGTGGCTTTAACTATATTTTATTTAGAATAGTTTTGCCTTTCCTGGAATGTCACACAGTTGGATTATGCTTCCATTCTCTACTGGTGTGTCTGTAGACTTTTGAGTTTTTTTCATCCTGTAATAATCATATAAGATTCCTCTGTATCTCTTCATGGTTTGACTCCTTCCTTATCAGTCTTGAATAAAATTTAATTGTCTGTATATTCATTCACTTACTAAAGGTCATATTGACTGTTTTCTAGTTTTTAAATTATGAATAAAGTTGCTCTAAGCATCTATGTGGCTTTTTAGTGGACCTGAGTTGTCAACTTCTTTGGGCAAATCCCACAGAGAATGACTGTGGGGCCTTCTGTTGTGTGTGAAGCCATCTGCTTTCCAAAGTGGCCACACCATTTTCCACTCCCACCAGCAGTAATGGGAATTTCTGTGACTCTTCCTCCTCAACATCATTTCTCACCGTGTTTTATATTTGGCCATTTAAACAGGTGAATAGTGATGAGTTCTTTTAATAAAATCCATAATTTATGAGCATTTTCACTGGCCGCCGGAAGTAGAACTGCTTTTGCTCTTTACCTATGTGTCAGTCAATGTCCTTCAGTAACTTCTGCTGAAAATCCGAATCCAGCTCTACGGCACTATTCCTGCTGGCTGATCTCAGCCTCTGATGTGACACCCTAGTCAGGGACTAGAAATTCTTCCTCCATGGAAGGTCATTCCTGAATTACAAGAACCTCTGACGAATATGTATTTCTTAGGCTTGTTGTTTGCTTATCGTGGAGGCCTTGACTTAGAAAATGAGACTTTTTTTGTCTCAGTTAGGTGTCTAGGATGTGTCCAGGGAGCAGAATTATTGGAAGTTTTCTGTTCTTGTTCTACATGTTATTACAATCAGAAAGGGTGAAAGCTAGAGCAAGAAGCCCCATCTCAAAAGCATCCATAATCCCTGTGTTCCTTCAGACAGGAGCAAATGTGCTCTGGCTTTGCTATGGAGGGGAAATACATCAATGGAGCAAATAAAGGATCTTTTCAGAAAAAAGGAAAAGATTCCTGCTTTGTGATATTCAGTTGTCAAATAAAGTACAACAGTAACATGTGCATAGCACTTTTCAGACTCTCCAAATTTTTATTACCACATGCTATTCAGTCCTGTCCACTGGGCTGGATGCCATCATGTACTTACCACCCTACCACTGTCACTCAATAGCCCCTCAAGCTATCCAAGCACTGATTCTTCATTCTTTTTAGAGAAATTGCTTTTTATCTGATGAGATTGGAACCTGCAATTACTTGCTCAGTCAATAAACTAAGTTAAATGAAAAAGTAGAGAAGATACATGCAGATGTTAGTTATCATATTGATTTAACTTGAAAAATATGCCCTTTCACTTACCAAACTTCCAATGCAAGGCCAAAGGCCAATCCTGTAGTGTGGGCTGCTACCCTAAGATTTGATTTTGGCCTTTTACACTACAAAAAAATCCACAATAGATCCACAACACATGCCAGTTGTTTCAAATAATTAATTTATATAAATGAAGCAATGTAAAGTAGAATCGATCTCAATCTTCTGTTTCCAGTTTATATGTTATTTGGAAGTAATCTTCAAAACTTTCCAAAGCATTAAATTTAGCTTCCTAAGATAGTTCTAATAATTATATTTCAATTGTGCAGCATTTATAGTTTATAAGATTCGAAACAAGTAGCACAAACTTTATCATGAGAAGAAACCTAACTAACTCATGTCAGGTAGCAGCAGACGTTTGTGCCTCTCCCGGAGAGCTGCCTATTGTGTGAAGAGCTGGGGGCTCTGAGGCAGAGGGACAGGAGAGAACTGGCAGGTCCAGGATATGGGTCAGGTGGACACAAACTATTCAGAGAGCATCTGTTGCAATTTTTTGAAGTATTTTCCTAAGAAATTATGCTATCGAAGTTAGAGCTAAGTTTATTTTGAAATTGTTTAGTATTTTCACATTGAGGATGCTACTTCAAAACAGAGTATTTCAGGACTATCAACCTCATTGGAAAGACCAGTTGTCTTAGTCACTCAAAAGAATCAGTGACTCTGTTGGCCTTAGACTAGTAGACTTTGGCCTATGTGGTGTTATTATTATTTTTTTTTTTACAGCTCCAGGACTACAATGTATTCCAGATATAAGTCCCTTCAGCTACTAATCACATGTGACATTCTTCTACATGGGACCTTTATCCACTTAGCCCAGTGGTTCTCAACATTTAGAGAACCTGAGAATTGCCTAATACAACATTCCCTAACCTTTTGGCAAGTGCATCCTGGAAGCAGTTTTTACAAAGATGGGCTGGGGTGTGGTTTCAGTATGTTTCAAGAGCATCACATCCATTGTGCACTTTATTTCTCTTATTATGTTGTAATATAAAGTGAAACACTTACTCAGTGACCATAAGGCAGCACCTATGGGAGCCCTGAGGTTGTTTTCCTGCAACTTGATGGGCCCATCTCAGGGTGATGGAGACGGTGACACTCAAAGGGTGTTGCTTCATCCTGTCTACTTCACAGTCTCATTTTGGTTGCTGTCACTGCAGAGGACTAAGCTTCACAAAGATAAGAGGATGGAAGCAGGCTTTTCAGTGCTTCTGTGGAGCTCTCAGGATTTTCTGCCTTGACTCTGATCCAAAATGTAAGATTTGAAGTTGTCTCAAATGCACTTTGAAGGCCACCACTATTTAGAGCCTCGAGCACTGGGTCCCCTTGTAGCACAGACAAAACAGATTCACCTGGCTTACTCACAGATCGTGTGCAGCATTCATTCTTGGCTAAATTTGAAGAGTGGCAGGAAGAAAGGAGCTGAAAAGGAAACACAAATAGCCCACTCCTCAACTTGCTCTAGAACATGACAAAAGAGAAAAGATAGGTAAGCATAGGTAGGGTGATGAATCATGGGTTCGTTCATTCAAAGGGCTGATCTGGGAGACATGGAGACTCTCACTTGTGATATCAGCGTGAGAAAAATTATTTTCAGTAGCTCTTGGACTCCTTAAGCATCTGATAAACACTCAATAACCCCAGTTGAGTGCCAAATCCCTGAAATAAAAATTAATTTAAAGAAGAATATGTGACAGAAAGGTAGTGTCCTGAGAAAGTGTTTAATCTGATCGGTGACTTTGCAACAAATGTGATACGGAGCAAGCACCGCGGTTCTCCCGGGCTATGTGACCTCTGGACTAAAATAACCCAGACCGATCTCGGTCTGGTCCTAGGCAGTCTGCGGCCTGTGACTCTCACGTCATCCTCAGACCAGCAGCCTAAGCTGAGCCTGCGATGTCACGGCAATGGCCGACGCAGCAGGAGAGGACGAGTCCGGTCTCAGAAGTGCTTCTTCCGGTCCCTGCTCACATCGCATTTATACGGACCCACCGAACAGAACCTTTTTTAAGTCTACTCAGAACCAAGGTCCAAAGGAGGCATTTCACGTCATGATAAGAAAAGGTGCAAAATCATTTAGCAAAGGGTGTGTGAGTGAAGAAAGGAAGAGGACTCAGAGCCGGGGACAGAATCTGCTACAACATAAACGAAGGAACAAAACATTAAAATTCAACAGGACACTCTGAGAAGTGTCAGGATCAGGAAAATAAAATTTATTCCTTCATTTCTCGTCTATTTTTAGCGCAACACTAGGGGCTTATTTTTAGGCTTCAGTGGCAGGTCGATATGTTTTCTTACAGTTTCCAGTTTGGTCCAATTTAACATCTGTACGAAAGATCAAGAACTCTCCATAAAGCCCTGGAGTCTAAAGTCGGCCCACCACTAGCAAAACACCAAAGAGTGAGAATCTTAATAGCATAGATGATAGCTCTGAGAGAAAAGTGCCTTAGTGCTATTTTAAAACTAGTAGGCATTAAAATACCACAAGGAGGATGCTCTGAGTTGTGTTTCCATTCTTTAAAATGCTCTGTGCAATTAGGATGGTTTCTATCAGAATAAATAGTGATTTGGAATTCATCCAAATTAAAAGCCCCAATGAAAAAGAAACGTTCATGGTGAGTAGAATGTTAAAAGTCAGACTTCTCTAGGGCAAATACTTCCGTGCAATTTAAATAAAATCCATAGAATCCATGTGGAGTAAAGACAAAATAAACAGATTGAAAATTTGAAGGAGGGGAATTCACATGGTCTTCCAGCTAGAAAGTAATTCACATTTAGTTTTCAGAAAACTCCAAAGGTCAAATTAAATTCTGTAATACCATCATGAACACTGCACTGGCCTTAAAAGAGAAAATTTATGTAAAATAAGTCCGTGTGCATTTTTGTGACTTGGTGTCTTAAGTACTCTGGTGAAAGTGGATGCTACCAAATGGCAAGAGTGGCATTTTCATGCACCATTGTGATCCCGGGACGATGAAATGGTTACATATACATAACATAGTTGTACACACACTCTGGCAAGCCTGGTGCTGCTTTCTATGAGGGTTCAGGTAGCACTTCCAATGTCACTCATTGTGCATATGTCAAAGGTCTTAGTCATCCTCACCTTGGTCTGATTTCTCACTGTGATGCCAAGTGCCATCCTACTCTGGTGTTTGGCGATCATATGTCAGTGACAGGGCATCACCTCTAGCCACTCTGCATCCAGATAATGATGTGATATTTAACATTAGTTACTTAAAATGCCTGGGAAGAAGTCAGGATGGAAGTCCCAGCCTACGCTTGGGATAAAATAAATAAACAAAAATGTGAAAAACCAAATTCTCACAACCAAATCAAAGATTCTAGTGTAGTAGAAAGAAATATGGTCTGGGATCATATTCTTAGTTTAAAAAATTATCTCCTTCATTATCTCATACAATGGCAAAACATTTAAAGTTATAAAGCTTCCAAAAATATGGGAGAATATCTTTATAACTTTTGCTTAATCAAAAACATTTCAGGTCAAAAAAAAAAAAGAACAACAAAAATATAAACAATTTTAAAATGTTGACAAATTGATATCTTAGTCTACTTTCTGGTGCTATTACAGAATATCTGATACTGGTTACATTATAGAGAAGTGTGTGTAGCCTTGCACTGCATCATAACATTGTAGGAAGTGGAAGAGCATGAGAATTTGAAGAAGAGACAAAACTTTACATCCTTCTCTCAGGAGAACAACTTATTCTCATGAAAAAGGCACTCTCCAGACCTTATCATCCCCTAAATACCCCACCTCCCAACACCAGCACACTGGCAAACAAGTTTTAGCATGAAGTTTGGAGGACATAAACTACGCACAGATAAATCATAGCATGGACAACACTGGAACTGAAAGTAAATCAAGATGATAACATTTGGGAAAAACTACCAATCACAGACTGTTAGCAAGCTCTATAACTCTGAAAGAAATTGGTGAAATGATGCAGTGAAATGGCACAATTCAAGGAAAAGGAGACAAACAACACAATTGTTTAAAATTCACAAATTATTTGAACAAATGCTTCACAATTGAAGAATTACTTGTGGCCAGTACATGCATGAAAAAGTTCTCAACATCATTAGTCATAAGCTAGGAACACACTAAGAGAATATTACTTATCTATATTAAATTTTCAAGATTGAAAATGCCCACTGTCAGCAAGTTTGCTGAGCTACACAAACACAAATGTGTTTCTGGTGAGAATACAAAATATGGAGCAATTTCGAACCCAACTAAGCCTTCTCTTTCAGAGCTCAATACAAACAACAATCTCCCTTCTAGGCATTTACTCAGAAGGAAGCAGTTGCTCAAGCAAAACCTACCCAGGACTGTGTCTAGCACTTCAAAAAACTGTTAACTAATGATGAAATAAATGATGGTGCATCCATAAAATACAATGTTACTCAGCAATAAGCAAAACACACACCAGCACCCATAAATCTCAGAGCCACTGTGCTCATAACAAGCTAGACATAAAGGCTACATGTTTTAAATTCCAAGTACATAAGGTTCTTGAAAAGACAACACCACAAGGACAGATTATAGACCACAGATTGTTACTGGATGGGGTGAGATGAAGGAACGAAGCTTATTTCTAGAAGGGATGTTTGGCATCTCAGTTGTGGTGGTTACATAACTTTTTACACTACACAGCTTATCAAACCACAGAACTAAATATGCAAATTGTATGGTGTAAAAATTACTAACAAAGCCAACCTTCAAACAATCCGTGATGGTTTAGACCAGGGTTCTAAGAGAGAAAACAGGAAGAACTGAAGGAATAGGTGGGGTCAGTGCTTGTTCTACAGGAGAGTTGACAATGATCACTATGGAGTGATAGAAAGAGGAATTAAGGAAGTTTATTATGCATGTGTCAGCCCGGTTGCAGCCCTCCCATGGGTATAGCTGAGGATGGAGAACGGCTGAAAGGTAAAGGTTCACAAGGGCAAGGCAAACAGAGGCCTAGGCCAGTGGGGCTTGATAAACCAGCCCTGGAAAGATGGGAGAGGGTGTAGGATTTTAAACCAGGAACAACAGTTCATGCTCTTTTATGGGAAGGTACCTGGGCCTCAGAATGGAGGGCTGGATATGTGGGGGCTGAAGCGATGGAAGGAGCAGTCAGGTAGCCCAGTGGAAATTGAGAAAGGAAAGGGATTCAGCAAACATGAGGCAGCAAGAAATCCAGGGACTGATTGGATCTCGGGGGTCAAAGTGGGGGCAGGAATTCACAAAGATGCTTCTTCATTTCTAACTTCGTATCTCTGGGGTGGGGGATAGCAATTATTAGAACGAAGAAAAACTGAGAAGGTACAATTTGCAAACAAAGACGAAATCATTGTGATGTAAAAATTCTAGTCATCCTGACAAATCCAGGCTTTTTTTCTTTTTTGAAACTAAATGCCTCTTATAACCTAAGATGTAATTCTCCTGATGTAAACTTCTAATTTTATTCTTTTGAAAACAATTTCCCCCCTAAGTTTACTGGCACATTTTAATTCAGCACTGGATACAAAAGGACATTTGAAGTCAGCTGCTTATTGCAGATATGGTGCTGATGGCTTATTTTTTTTTTTTTACCTCCTCCTTTTGAAATTCATGAAAGAAATCGTGAAAGAATCTGAAGTTAGCTGGAACTGAGCTTTATCTTCTTGTGAATTTCATAAAGTCTTATCTACTTTAGCTGTGACTCATTTCCTTTCCAGATAGCTTTGGAAATATTGTAACTATCTGTTCACATCCCTATCAATTGCTTTCTGTCATCTGGTACCATGTCCTTCCATGAACAGGTCAGAGATCATGCTGAGCTATTTCAAAGTTCTCAAGTACATTGGAAAATCCTGGAAATAATTGGGGCACTTAATTCATAATTTTGAAATTGCTATAATTCTCACCTAGAACTTCCTCACTGAATAATTTGGCTTCAAGTGTCACTCCACTGTCTTTAGGTTTTTTTTTTTTTTTTTCTGTCAAGTCTTCAAGCATTAGTCAGATGATAAAGTCTTTAAGCAGCAATCTTTATTGTCTTTGCTTTGCCCTACTCCTTTAATTCTCTTCCTACTCATCTAAACTTTGCCCTTTAAAAATAAAATACATGAGAAAAGACAATTCAGCTTTCAAAATGCCCATAACTAGATCTTAGAATATAACAAGCTATCATTGGGTAAGACATGAGGATCTTTTTTTCCCTTTGAGTAATGGAAACAACAACTTATAGTGTCCTAATTGCAAAACCACCATGAACACATAAATCATAAATACTAAAATATATGGCTTTCTTTCATCACTCATTATCTGATAATAGTTAATGAGCCCAGGTGAACCCATGAGACATTACTATAAGTGAATGAGAGTGCCATAATCAGTTTTTAAATTGTGCTTCAACTTTGATGAGACAATCATTTCAAATTCACTACATAGTATTGCCTTATTGCACAATCACCTCTATTTGTAAACAGCTCAGTTCACATATAGGAGTATTGGGCAAAAATTTGCTCCCAATTGCAAAATCTCTATCAAGCACCCAACAAGACCATAGCCATTTTCCCCACATAAACACAAATGTAGCCATCTTCTTCAACATCATGAAACAAATTGAGTCAGAGGCATCATGGGACTTGTATATTTGCATGTCTGATTTTTAAAGAAAACTGAGGCCCTGATTAAGAAAATACTTCATGATGTGTCACCTAGTAAAGAATTTAATCAATGTACATCCTATCTGAAATTTTAAAATACCCATATCTTTAATACCAAATAAGCTATTAATATGCAAGGGGAAAACTGATAATAAAGATTCATTTGGAGTTTCTAATGGAGCTGATGCTGTCCTGGGAGTGGACACAATAACAGCAAGAATAATTGTGTGGACTCAGCTTGACATGACTATAGCCATCTTGAGCCATAACTGCAATCACTGGCTCAGAATAACCCTAGTTAGATTCTCTGGTATAATTTCCCAGGAAACTATTAATAGACAAAATCACTTGTAGAGTTTCACAGCTAGACCCTAGAGCCAGGAATGTGTCTCTTTGATTTGTTTTTTCTTCTTTAATTTTTTTGTGAAATAGGTACATTTTATATACATATCATGATCACTCTCAACATTGACAATCTGTACCAGCATATGACATGATTCGATTCTCACTTTTTCCCATTCCCTCACCTACCCTACAATCCCACCCCCTATACACATAAGCTCTGTTTCCATTTTTTTTATTAACATCACAATTTTTTCTTTCCCCTAATTACTTAACCCTATCCTTTTCTCTTTGCATTGTTTATATTGTACAATATCTATCATACACTCTAGGATTTATTTAGATTTTCAGTTTCTCATATCAGAGAAAGATATGGTATTTACACATCTGTGACATATTTATTTCATTATGAGCATGTCCTGAAGGTATGTCCATTTGAGTATGAATGACTCAAATTTGTCATTCTTCATGGCAGAGTAATACTACATTATATAGAAAAATGACATCTTCTTTATCCAGTCTCCAGCTGATGGACATTTGGGTTTTTTCCAAGAGTTAGCTATCACAAACTGAGCTGCTAGAAACATGGGTGCACATATATTTCAACTGCATCTCTCAAATAACCAGTGATGTTAAGCATTTCTTCATATGCTTCTCAGTTGCTTTTACTTTTTTCTCTGAAAAATGTCTGTTAATTTTAGATGCCCATTTTTGAATTGGGTCTTTAAATTTAGGGGGATTGATTTTTTTTTTTTTTAAGGTTTTTTGAGACAGGGTCTCGCTTTGTGGTTCAGGCTGGCCCTGAGCTCAGCCTCAAACTCACGTCACAGCAATCCTCCTGCCTCTGCCTCCCAAGTGCTGGGATTACAGGTGTGAGCCACCACACCCGGCACTGGTATGTGGTACTGGTTGCCGCTGGGGTGAGTCTCCACACCCAGTATTGTTATGTGGTTACCGGGGATTGAACCCGGGTCCTTGCGCTTGCAAGACAGGCGCCGGAACCACTGAGCTATATCCCCAGCCCAGGGGGATTGATTTTTTTAAGCTCTTTAGATATTCTAGATAGTAATCCTTTATCTGTGGAATAGCTGGTAAAAAATTTGTTCCCATGTTGTTGGGTGTCGTTTTTCTCTGCCAGTGGTTTCTTTTGCTGTGCAAAAGCTTTTCATAGGATGAGGTCCCATTTGTTGATCCCTTCTGCCAGTTCTCATGCTATAGAATTTTTGTTCATAAAATCTTTCCCTAAGCCAATGTCTCTAAGAGTTTTGTCTAACCTGTTTTACAGGAGATGTAGTGTTTCTGTTTTAATGTTTAGGTCTCTAATGCACTTTGATTTGAGTTTAGTACATGGTGAAAGACATAGGTCTTGCTTTAGCCTTTGGCAGGTTAAAGCCCAGGTTTTCCAGCACCATTTGTTAAAGAGGTTATCTTTCCTCCATTGAAGATATTTTGCTCCTTTGTGAAAGATAAGGTGGCTTAACATCCGGAGTTGTTTCTGGATCTTCTAATCTACTCCACTGATCCTCAGGTCTGTTACTTTGCCAGTATCATGCAGTTTTTATCACAGTGGCTTTGTAGTATAGTTTCATGTTGGGGATCATGACACCGCCTGCCATGTCTATGTTATACCTAGAATTGCTTTTCCTATCCTGGGTCTTTTGTGGTTCCAGATGAATTTTTGGATTATTTTCTCTAAATCTGTCAAATATGTTGTTAATATTTCAATTGGGATTGCACTGAATCTACATAGGAGTTGTGGAAGTATAGCCATTTTGACAATATTGGTTCCTCCTATCCAGGAACAAGGGACGGCTTTCCATTTTCTGATGTCTTCTTCTATCTCCTTTTTCAGAGTGTTGTAGTTTTCAGAATAGAGATTTTTCACTTCCTTTACTGATTCTTAAATATTTCTCTTTATTATTTTTTTTGGATGCTATTGTGAAAGGGCTTGACTCCCCAACTTCTCCCTCAGTGTGTCTGTTGTTTGTGTATACAAAGGCTATTGATTTTTGAGCACCAATCTTGTATCCAGCTACACTACTAAATTTGGTAATTAAGTCTAGCAGTCTTTGGTTGAGTTTTGGGGATCTTCTATGTAGTGTATCACATCATCAGCAAATAATGACAGTTTTACTTTTTCCTCTCCTATCTTTATTCCTTTAATTTCTTTCTCTTGTCTAATTTCTGTGGCAAATGTTTCTAGCATTATGTTGAACAGGAATGGTTAAAGTGGACATCCTTGTCTTGTTTCTGATCTTAATATGAAGGGTTTCATTTTTTGACCATTTAGTATGATGCTGGCTATTGGTTTCTCATATATAGCTTTTAGTAGATTGAGATAAAGTCCCTCTATTCCAATTTTCTGTAGAGTTTTGATCATGAACTGGTGTTGAATTTTGTTAAATGTTTTTTCTGCATCTATTGAGATGACCATGTGTTTTTTGTCCTTGACTCTGTTTACGTAGTGCATTATGTTTATTGATTTATGTATATTGACCATCCTTGCATCCCTGGGATAAATCCAACTTGGTTAGGGTGTATGATCTTCTTGATGACTCTATATTGTTTTCCAATATCTTTGATTTTAATTTAAGATAAACCAGGATGTCTAGTTAGGGTGAAGTCACTTTGAATTGGCCTGTATAGACACACTTCCTTCTGACTCAGTTGTGAGGATCTACTTCTTGTGCTGCAGCCAGGACCAAACTTCTGCTAACAAGTCCCTGGATAAACTGCAGTCTCTATAGTCTAGGATCTGGACGATTTTCCTCTTCAGTCTCAGAGCACTTTGAGAATATCCTTGTGCATGGGAGTTACACTGCTTCACTGCACCATCAGCCTGTGCTCACATGTAAGTGGCCATGATTTTCAAAATATAAAGAACCACTGGATCTCACAAAACCCAGTCACTCAATCTCAAGAGATCTACATCATCTAGGTTTAGCTATATTTAACCTAAAAATTGGCTCAAATAACTCTGAAATTCTTCCTTCAAGTAAACTCTAATGCAAAATATAATATGCAAAACAAGTAAAGATTGAAATTCTTAGATATAGGATAAGAGAAAGGTCTGGTAGCCTAAAGTTACAACCATTAGCAGACTTTTTCCTTTCCTTCCCTCTATGGTAGATCCCAGGGAAGTTTTATAGAATCTCTATGCACAGAGGTTTTAAATGATCAAAAAATGACAAGGAAACTTTGGAGTTTCCATCTTACTGCTTGGAAATGTTTTCTCTTCCT